>JAQGDG010000568.1:0-109948 GCA_029844215.1 Przewalskia tangutica | reverse complement strand
CCTTTAAAATACTTAGGAACTCTCGATGAATCGGGTCATAACCCGCCCCAAAGTTGACTAAAACCCGGAAATCGGAATAATCCAGTCAACTTTATCCTTCTTTGAAAATTTTAAATCTTACATGCTTTAAATGCCGCTCTCATCGTAGTGGTTCGAACTACGGGGTATAACAAAGAAGACTTTATCTCAAAATTGTTTCCTCTATTGTTAGGGAGTCTTATGCATGTTTGTGCCACATTCGCTCTTGTGTGACATAATCTCCCAAACTCATACCGAACTGACTGGACCGGATTATTTCCTCTACGCCATTCCTGCAACCCCGGGGCATTCCTTGGACGGGTTGATGTTCACCCGTCTCTTCATTCATCACATTATTATTCTCGTCTATCCTCATGACTATCAATCGATAGTCGTGTTTTACTTTGTTTTGTTTGCAAGTCTTTCTCGATCTCGGGTTGAAAACAAGTGTGTTGATCAGCGTTAAGATGCACACTTTAAGCGCAAAGCCGCGCGTTATCGTGACAATTAGTATAGTCTTGATAAGGCCGAATAACCTCTCGTCCTCAAGGATTAGGGTTCAATTACTAACTATCATTTTTTTGGTATCTATTGGTAAATTGATATTTGGATTTGTTGTTTATAACTAAGAATTATAAAGCTATTTTAATTTATAAAGTTTCTTGATTTCGATGAAAATAGAAAATGTGTGGCTTTCACCGCGTCCTCATATTTTATCAAACATGCTACTTATTAATGCAATAACTCACGATCTTCTTCTTTTTGGAGAAGCGGGTTCTAAATCGCTTTTATACTCCGTTAGGGTTATATAAACACTAACGCTGTGCAAGATAATGAACCTTACCTACCTTTCCGGTGATAAGGATAACTCTATAGGAGGATTGTAACAAGAACCCAGTTAGCGTCTCGCGGCCTGCACAAAATTAGGGTTTGTAAGCCTCTGCATTAACGCGCTACATAAATAATTGAGTAGTATTTTAGTCCCCGATCCGAAGAATGTCACCCGAACTTACAAAGCATATTCACAATCTCTCTTTCGAAGATCCGGCGATTAGAAATCATATAGTGATAATTAGTTGTCCGATTAACTACCAAGCATTCAATTGATTATTGGATAGATCTCGGCGAAAGAAGAATAACCATAAAGCGTACGTTAAATCATAACATAAGTTTCTAGAGATTCAACATGTGAAAGTTCTATAGAAATTAGTTCTAGCCATTGGCGTACGCATGCTAACTAATCATGTTAATCATCACAAAAACTGGCGAAATAAAGTAAAGAAAAGGAAAAATTACTAAAATATGGTGCCGATCTCAGCAGTTTCCTCAGAAGCACTGTGTTGTGCAAGAGAACCAAGTAAACTGCAGGGTTCTCTTTTATGAGCCGAAACCGCTCGACTTTTCCTGTGACTGGCCCATCAAATCAGCTCAAAACACTTATTTTTCAGCGGCTGCCGCACGTGTGCCTCACATGTGGCCGCGCGCTTTAACTTCGTCCGTCGGGTGATTTGGCGTGCCCGATTTACTGTTATGCCGCGTAGCGCATTCTGCCCTTAGCTGATCACCGGGTGTACCCGCGTTGTTTGAGCGCGCTGGCGCTGCTTTGGCGCTACGCTGTTAGCCCAAGGTAGCGCCGGCGCTGTGCTGACCAGCCTCTGCGGATAGTAGGCGCGCATGGCTGCTTCACATTGCGAGGAGCGCGCAGCCCGGATCCAGGTTTCCGGCCTCGTTCATGCTCTCTGCATTTTTAGCTGGGATCTCTCTGCTCTTTGCCCTCTTTTAGCTCCTTTTCGCACGTTTGGCCATTTTAACCATTTGACTCGAAGAAAGGAAAACTATCTAATACGACACTTATATGTGCAAAGCAGGACAAAAGACTAACTAAAATCGACTTCAGCGGTGTATATAAAATACACCGATCAAATACCCAAACTTAACCTTTGCTGCGCCGAGCAAAGATAGAAAGAAAGAAATAAAAGACTCGAAAGCGAAATAAAGACCTATTCTTCCGTGGATTGCTTTTCTTTGCATTAGTGTTAACTAGAAAAACGTGAGCGTTAGCAAAATAATATGCGGGAACATATATCGTGACATTTAAACACATTAAGCTAGATATTTATGAACTCATATTAGTCATGCTTTAATGGAAGTCAATATACTAAATCATGCATATAAATTCAAAAATCCTATGACATGCTTACTTGTTATTCTCATTAATCACCGGATATGCATAAAGAGATCTTGGGACTTTAAGGGTTGCGATGTAGGCTTAGGTATAGGGGTGAGGTAAAAATAGGCAATTTAGGCTCATTTAAGTGCGGTACCATAAGCTCTTGACTTTTGAAGATTTCCACTTTTCTTTTGTTCTTTCCTTCGTTCGATTCTATCTTTTCCTCTTTTGTTTTGGGAGAGTGAAGTATATAATAATAAGCCTTGACTTAGACTTTTGCCATTTCTTATTACTTTTGTATTGGGGTGCATGTTTGACTTATTCACTCTTTTGTCTCTTTTTAACCTGATGTATTCCCTTTATTTCATATTTTCACTTATGGTACAATTTGTGGGAATATGGGTGTCGAAGAAGTTTCAAATTTAGGCTCAATGGGGTGACTAAGGGATATTTTTAAAGTCACGGGATAGAAAGAATGGGTAAGAATCGATTTATCGAAGAAATGTCCGAGTCATCTCACAACATCGCATATCTAACTATTCGCCTCGAATAGCAAGCAATCATAACACGTAAGTATTTATCATTTAGCATGCATAACTCAAGCCGAAACTCCAAATGAAGCGGTTCTGTGAGTTTTGACATATCTTGCACTTAGGTGTTTAGATAGTTCTTCAGATCATACATTATTCACCTTCCTTCACTAGGTGTTTCTAGCGACTACGTCGTGATCTTTGTGAGCAATTGTGACTCAAAAATAAAAATTTGGTGACTCAGGAAATAAACATGCATGATAAAAAAAACTTAAATAAAATATAACATGACCAAATACAACAAGACACAAATAAAACACCCCGAGCTTAAATCACATTGTCCCCAATGTGTGTATACTCAAGCGATAAAAGAAATAAGACAACTTACAAACTTTGGCTAAAATGGTGGTGGTGGCGGTGGATAATCTCGACCAATTGGTTGAACATGGAACTAAATCTCGTCATCTTCTTTCTGGTGTTGTTCTGCTTCACGCCTCAAATTCTTGTTGCTCTTGTCGCGACTCATGTTGTCTGTCTCAACTCATTTTGTCCTTGTATCAATGTCTTTGAAATGTTGCGTCATCATTCTGGTTACGAGCACTTGCTCCATCGTTGCAGCTTTGGAGGTTCTGTACGTGGTTGGTGGTAGCTAGGTCTGCCGCGTATTGAGCCCCTATTCGGGCTCGTCCTCGTTCATTCGCTCCTCTGCGCTGCTGTGGCTGCTTTGGTTGTACTCTCGTCCCGGCTGGGGCTTGGGTGCAGGAAAGAGTGCACTATCCCGAGATGCAAACAATTGGTTTCTCATGAGTGTCGATTGGGTAGTTTGGGACCGCGTTCGTGTGGCGAGAGGCGGTAATAAGTGAACCGTGTCCCCGATCCACTGTTGTCAACTTGCGATTTCTTCATGCTCGCGCTATCTCTTTCTGGCGTATCGTCATTCCTCATAATTCCATATATCGGTTTAATCAATCCTCCACGCGTTTCTGGTGAAGTGCGTGGATGGAATCGTCTGTTGGCGAAATATAGTAACCTTTTGGCTACTTTGTTGAATTGGCTTTGTTCGGTGCTCTTGATCCATTTCTTCCCGATATCAAAAATGGCCTATGGTAGCTCATGATTATGCGACGGCATTCCAGGTCGATGCGGTCGGTCTTACACCGTGTTCTAAAGTGATTCGATCCTTGCTTTCCAACATCAGCGTCTTGATTGTGCATTTTCATTCTCTGCATCCTGGACACGTAGCTCACTAACAAAGCATCCGCTTTCCGTTTCTCCAGGAAAGTTGGCGTAAAAATTCACGCTACCGTTGTTGTGTTCATTTGGTGCTATCTTCTCCGGTTCACGAATCTCCTCCGCCCAACTGTCGATCATAGCGGATGGGCTCGCCCGTAAACATCTTCCTTCCGTATGACTCCTGCGGTAGTCCGTTTCCGCTTCACGGTATTATGGGTGCAGTATCGAAGCTTTTGTATCTTTGGAAGGCCGTAGCTCATGAAACTAGTATTATCGTAATGTGGGGTTGGGGTGGATGTGGAGCCTCTTATCCTCAGTGGCATGGTTTAAAATAGTTTGGAGCTTTCAATTTAGTGGCACAAATGTTTCTACGAATCTACAATTAGCGGCGGAACCTGGCGCTGAGCTTCATTCTTACACCCGATACCAGCTCGCGCTTTCTACTCTTTTCTCGAAACTTCACAATCGACTTTTGGTGCATCCAACTTGACTACAATACTCATTCGGCTCTTACCGTGTGACTTGAAAGAGGACTGAAGCAGAAAAGATTACCTTTTATGAGAAGATTCAAGTTGTTCTTCTTTCGATTGGTAGTTTGAGGCTATGTAATGGAGCTTTGTTGTTTGAGATAGCTAAGGGTTTTAGGAATTTAAGAGTTTTGGTTGTGGTTGGGTTGGGGTTGGAGTTTGTGGAGGATTTGTATGAAGTTTTGGAATTTGTGGGTTTTGGAGAGGGAGAGTTAGGTTTTGAAATTGGAATTGGGGAAAGATGCGGTTCACGGGCTCTTTCGTTTAAGTTCCCGGCTTAGGCTCCGCGTCCCGCTTTTGGCCGCGGCTGATCTTCTCAATGTCGTTCGGGACGATACTGCTAGCGACACGTTACAGGCGCGGCGCTAAACAGCACATTTACGGATTTCTGCGCGGCGCAAAACAGCACGTTTTACGGATTTACTGCGTGGCGCTCGCAGGCGTGCGGCGCCACCAGGCTTCTACGCTGTTCGATTCTTTTAGCCCTTAGCGGCTTCTGTCTTGGCGCGGCGCTTACAGCTTTTACGGAAATCACGGCTTTCGTTCGTTTCGTCCTTGGTTTATTTGGCCACATCGCAAATAACAAAACCACAAGAACCAGGGCGTAAGAGCGTTCTAGGAGAAATTAAAATATCTAAAAACAAGGTGAAATAACATAATTGAAAAACATTGGGTTGCGCTCCAGTAGCGACGTCTTTGCGTCTTTTATGGGGACCTTGAAGTTCTTAGCTTTAATAGCTGTAGGGTGGATCAAGCCCGACTAATCCATTTCCTCGCATTTGCGTTTTCTTTCTTTTCTTCTTAGCTTTATCGGTAGAGAGGAGTTCGAGGAACACATACCTCTTTTAGTGGAATTCGGCAAACCCATTGCTTCTTGCGGGCTCAATCTCTCTTTGGTTGACTTGTATTGGCTCGCGGGGTTTGATGGTCTTGATTGCAAGTACCCATTCATGGTTGGTGGCTCGATGGCGTGTTTAAAAACTTTAAACACCATTTCTTCATTCTCCACCTTAATGTTAACTCTCTCTTTCAGCGTCAATCAAAGCTCTCCAGATTTGCTAGGAATGGCCTCCCCAATATGATGCGGATTGCATCTTCTTCCGTATCAAGAATGAGGAAGTGCAGGGAAAGAAGAATTTTCCTACTTTCACAATTACGCCTCAATCTTGCCTTGGATGAACCACTTGTCCGGCCCGATTGCGAACTAGCTTCTCGCGTTGGTTTGGGCCTCACCCAACTCGAATCTTTTAAATGCGACAAGGGCATCATATTTATACTCGCCACAAATCACGTAAAGCTCATTGAAGTCACTTTGCCCGCCTAAGGTAGTGTAAAGCTTCCGGATCCTTTAGTTTTGGTGGCAACTTCTGTGCAAGATAGCACTTTCTGTTATACTGGTGCTACTATTTCATACTCTGCCCGACTTCTTCTTTTCCCCAATATTTCCTTCATAAACTTAAAATAGGAGGGCATCCGCTCTAAAGCACATGAAGGTATGTTGATATCACGCTTCCTAAATGTCTCCAAAAATTTGGAGAATTGTTTATCAGCCGCCATTTGTAGTCTCTGGGAAAAAGGATCTTCTGCTGTATCTCTTCTCTGGAGTTTTCTACTACTGGCCGGGCTCAATCACCTTCTCTTTTCTAACCGCTTTCTTCTCACCATCTGCGGTGAGGTTACCGCCGCTTCCAATTGTCTTCCACTTCAACCGTATCGCTCGACATCGCCTCCGGATTTATGTATTGCTTAGCGATGTCCCCATTACGCTGTTTGCTGCTTTTCTGACCCACTTGTGTTTCCAAGTTCCTGAACGAGGATCTAGCTTCTGTCATGAACTGGGCATGGGCATTGGCAAGTCTTTATCCTTGTACTTTGCCAGTATGGCTTTCTTCTTCGAACCGGTGCATTAATCGCTGAGGTTGTGGGGCTTGAATGAAGTGGTCTGATTAGTTACATGCGCCTCGTATTGGTTCTAACGCCCGGTATTGATCATTGCCGCTTGGTATTGGTTACTGCCCGAGTGCTTGTGCTGCGCAGTCTGCCCCTCTCCAAGAGAAATTTGGGTGGTTCCTCCACGGATTATAAGTGTTGGGTAGGGTTGTTTGTCATTTCGATAATTACACATGGCACGACACTGCCTGCTCAGTTTTGGTATATTGTTGGATCGGTGAAGGACACCTATCAAATGTATGTGGCCACCACATATCTCATGACTTTTAGGCGTCTCAGACCGCATTCATCGACCTTGTATGTTCTGGCCGCAATTCCGTTAAAGTGCAGCCAGGCATTCAAGGCGCAATGCATCTATTTCGTGGACTCATTATTCTTCTCCCAACATCGGTCTCTTCTCGTGACATGGTTGTTAGTGGCCATATCTTGAAATAACTCGTGGCGTCGTGGTGCTTTCTCATGAATGCTCCACCTTCTTTGCGTCTATGATGGATTACGGTTGTACTCTGTCCGGATTGTCACTCACAGAAGATGTGGACCAGTTCCACAACTCAACGAATGTGTAGGCACTTTCTTGTAGATCCTTGAACCTTTCCCAAGCTTCGTATAAGACACCCATCCTGGGTAGAAGTTGTTCAACTCCTCTCGGTTTCTTTGCTTTACGGAAAGAACTTGGCTAGGAATTTACGTGCGGCTAGGTGCCATGTAAAAATCGAATCGTGGCGGAATTCAACCATCTTTTGCTCATCACGAGTGAGAAGGAAAGAGCCTCAATCTGACGGCGTCATCGATGCGCCAGTTATATCGAAAAGTTGCACATAGCCGAAATTAAGCTATGTGCGTATGTAAACTCTCGATGGCGTCCTCAATTGCACCGCTGTGTGTTTGTACCGTGCTCGAATCGCGGTTTTATCTCAAATTGTTGGCTCTGTTAGGGAGCCTAATGCATGTGCTCCATTCACTCTTGGCGGCCATAGTCTCCCAAACTTAACTTGCACGAATTTGGAC
The DNA here is from genome assembly GCA_029844215.1 of Przewalskia tangutica. Classification (NCBI taxonomy): domain Eukaryota; kingdom Viridiplantae; phylum Streptophyta; class Magnoliopsida; order Solanales; family Solanaceae; genus Przewalskia; species Przewalskia tangutica. The sequence goes on along the minus strand of JAQGDG010000568.1, from coordinate 102,512 downwards.
TCTCCTCCATCGTCTATCGCACTGGCCGAGGCATTCTGGGTTATGTTGATTTTCACCTAACCCTTCTCTCATCGTGTTATTGTTTTGAGCAGTCATTTCTATCAAAGTTGCGTCCGTGATTCTTTGCTCGTTTTGCGTTTTCTCAATCTACGGATTGAAGGAACAAGAGTGTACGCTCTCTTCTCGCTTTGCGTAAAGCGATTTCTGAAATAGATCAAAAACAAACAACCAATCACGGTACCTCGAATTTTCCAAAAGTAAAAAAACGTAAAATTAAAAATTAAAATAAAAATTAAAACCAAATTAGAAATTAAAAATAGACAAATTTGATATTGAACTATGCCTAATCCCGACAGCGGCGCCAAAACTTGATGCGCGGTAAGACGCGCCACTTTAAACGCAAGTGCGTTATCGTGACAAGTAGTATAGTCTTGATAAGGCAGAATATCGTCCTCGAGAATTAGGGTTCAATTACCAACTATCTAGTTTTGGTATCTATTTGGTAAATTGATATTTGGATTTGTTGTTTATAACTAAGAATTATAAAAGCTATTTTAACTATAAAGGTTTACTTAGGTTGTGATGAGAATAGGCTTCCACGCCTCCTCACTATCCGCATGCTACTTATTAATGCAATAACTTATGGTGTTCTTTTGGAGAAAGCAGGTTCACTAAATCGTTTTATACTCCCGTTAGGTTATATAAACACTCGACTGATGTGCGCCTTACACCTTTCGGTGATAAGGATAACTACATAGGAGGATTAATAACAAGAACCTAGTTAATCACACGCCTGATGCACAAAATTAGGGTTTGTAAGCCTCTCATTAACGCTTACATAAATAATTGAGGTATTTTCATCCCGATCGAAGAATGTCACCCAACTTACAAAGTATTCACAATCCCCTTCGGTCGATTAGAAATCATATAGTGATAATTAGTTGTCGATTAACTACCAAGCATTGATTCAATTATTGGATAGATCTCAACAAGAAGAATAACCGTAAGCGTCGTTAAATCATAACATAAGTTTCTAGAGATTGACATGGAAAGCACATAGAGGAATTAGTTCCTACCATTGACATGACGAGAACTAATCCCGTGTTAATCATACAAAACTGAAATAAAGTAAAGAAAGGAAAAGAAATTACTAAAATATGGTCTCGATCTCAAGCGAAGCCTTGTGTTGTGCGAGAAGGGAACCCTTAAAAGCGCCTGGGTTCTCTTTTATAAGTGAAACCGCCTCGACTTTTCCTATGAGCGCCCAAAATCCGTCTGAAAACCTTATTTTCAGTCGCGCTGCGGCGCCAGCAGTGGCGCGCCGGAACCGCAATCCGTCGGTGATTTGGCCGCGCTGACGATTCTGGCGGTAGCCGCGGCCTGCAACTTCGTAGCACCGGGTGTTTAGCGCGCGCCGCTGGCGCTAGTCTTCTGCAGCCTCTGCGGATAGTGGCGCTGCGCGCATCGCAGTGCGAGGCGCTGTGCGGTTTCGACCTCGTTCGCCACTCTGCTTTTTAGCTGCGGATCTCTCTTTTGCCCTCTTTTAGCTCCTTTTCCGCCATTTGGCCATTTTAACCATTTTGACTCAAAGAAAGGAAAACTATCTGTCGACACTTATATGTGCAAAGCGGGACAAAAGACTAACTAAAAGCGACTCAGCGGTGTATATAAAATACACCGTCGTGTCTGCCCTCTTCTTTTCGCGTAAACTAGAGTCACAAGCGGATCAAAATCAACAAGCGGATCACGATTGCGGTTCCCACAAAAAATAAAATAAAAGAAAAATAAAAACCAAATTAGAAATTAAGAATAGAAAGATTGATATTGAACTACGTCAATCCCCGGCAACGGCGCCAAAAACTTGATGTGCGATTTATACACACGCTAAATGCAAGTGCACGTATCGTTACAAGTAATATAGTGCAGAAGCCAGAGTTATCGCCTCTCGAGGATTGGTGCTCGATTACAAACTACTATTCTATGGTATCTATTTGGTGATCGATGAGTTGATGGTTTGTTTATAACTATGTTTATAGATGTTGACACCCAATTTTTGACCCATCTTTTGAACATTTCTTGCAATTTTAAGTGTTTTAGAACACCACATTTTAATCACTATTTTTTGGCATTTTTGTATATTTTTTGCCTAACGTTCTATGTTGTTTTATTTTTTATAAATTGGCATCACGTTTTTACTTTTAATTAGTTATTAAACATTTTCAAATATTATGTTATTATTATTGCGCGATCATTTTATTTTAATAATTTTGCATCTCTTTAAATAATTAATTGACATCATGTCTTTACTTTTAATTAGGCGTTAAATATTTGTTAAATATTGTATTTTATTATTATTGCATCGGCGTTTGCATTTTAATAATTTTGCATCTTTTAAAATAATTTTTCTTTTAAATAATAAACGTTTTGCATTTTTGTCAAATCGGTCGGTCAGAGGTACAACTGATCGATCCAATCATAAAACGAAGCCCAAATCGAGACCAAAATGAGGTCGACACCTTTTATATTTTCCCCAATACCCAAAACCCTAAACCTAAATACCCCTATAAATAAAAAATCTTACCCCTCACTTCCCACAACATCAAGTCACCGCACGCCTTAACCCCCTTCATTTTAACTCATCATCTTCTCCACTGCCACACCTGTGTCGCCGACACTATTCACGCCGGAGCTGCGAGTTCCGGCTAACCATTCTCGTCCTCCTTCTCGCCCCCCAGCGTCGCCCATCACCCCTTCCTCTCTCTTTAACTTTTATCATTCAAACCTCTCATCTCCTTCACAAAAATTTCTACACTCAACACACAACCTCTCCGGTACTGACTCTCCCTACCGCTTTTATTTTACGAAGTTTCCTCTCCTCTCCCAAATTGCATTGCCATTCACTCGTGAACCTCGCACCAACACCGCGCCATCCTCACACACCGTCCATCCTCTCCATTTATTAATGTTTTAGATGTATTTGGTTCACTACTCTGTTTGAATCGATTGTTATGCATTTTCGATTTTATTTCGCACTAGCGTTGCTCCGACGTTCTGTCGTTGAAGTAACGCTCTGATGAACTATGTTGCTGCTACTGCTTCACTTATGATTGCATTGGCCGAACTGTTTTGCCAGTTTGTCCATCTTCCTCTATTTGTTCCTTTGATTATTACCATTTGTTCTGGGATTTCGTTCTATTTTTGGTTGTCTTGCCACTATGTCGGCTGTTGTTGTTTTTTGCAAATCATCAGACTGATTTCGTTGATTCTTTTGCATGAACTTATTTAGAACAAATGCTACACTATTGGTCCTTACTGATTTGAAACAAATGCTACACTTGCAAAAATATCAACGATTTGAATGTGATACTACACTTGATCGATGAAAGAATCTCGTCGATTTTCAAGGCCTCCCCTGTACTAAAGACGGGTTTATTTTTTGGCTTTACTTATTAATTATTGCTATTACTTTAAAATTATTTATTCTATTACTAACACTTTTACTAAGTGTTTGTGCAGGTACCCGAAGATCATCTTGTGCAGAAGGCCTAAAAAGGACTAAAAGATGTCCCAGAGTTTATTTCGATTTTAGCTTTATTATTCTGTATTGCATTCCATTGTAATTGTAAATTATGAAAACTGCTTAGAATATGTAGAATAAAAAGACAATAAATAATTAACCTAGGTTTGAACGAATAACCGCAAGTTAGCGGATCATAAAGGATGCCTAACCCCTTCCCTTTAGGATAATAAAGAACTCTGATCCAGAATCTCACTAATTTCGCAGATCATTAAATGGAGATTAATTGCAGTATTTTTATTGCAATAAATCAAGTGTCCTAATTCACTTAACTAATTAGGTGGCGACTCAAAATCAACATTATTGCTCATCAGGAGCCGCGCCAAAGAACGATGTTGCGGATACAGTTCGGACCGAGGTAAAAAGCGAGCGCGACAATGACGCTAACTAAATTACTTTACTTGGATATGGTGGAAATAGGGCTTCTAAATCTCCTCAACTATCCGCCGCTTAATCGTTAATGCGACAATTAATGTTCTTCTACATGTTGAGATGGCATGTTAACTAAGCGTTTTATACTCTTGTTAAGGTAATATAAACACTCAACCCCGATAGAGAACCTTTTATCTTTTGATGACAAGATTGACTACAAAGGAGGATTAAGAGCAATAACGATTAAGCTACACAAGTATCGGGTACTTTGTACGATTTAAACCTATGTTTATTCAACTATAGCATATTCACAATCTCTTCTTTCAGTTTTGATTAGAACTCATATAAGTGATGATAACTAGTAATCAATTAATTATCAAGCAGTCAAAGCAATTATTGAATAAACCTCAACAATAATAAGAAGAAACCAAAACATGCATTAATTCATAAGAACGAGGTTCAAGCGATTCGATATGAAAAACCCTAAATTAAGTTAGTTCTTAGCCATAGACATGCTAAGAACTAAAATAATATCCAACATATATTAGAAAGAAATAAAGTAAAGAACAAAAAAATTACTCAAAACTGTGTCTCCAATATTGAAGTAATGCTATGATGAATGATAAGGTGTGCCACCCCAAAACTGACCTAAAATGCCCTATTTATATCCCCAAAAACGTGTAAAACCTTTTTCTCTTTGGTCTTGGCCCAGTCCTATTCGGATTTCTCAAATTCAGCGGCGCCACGGCCGCAACCGCCGTGGCGCCAAACTCTTGGTGGTTTGCTTAGGCATCGTAGCTCATGGCCCTAGTTGGTTGGCGCCACGGCGCCGCCCTGTTCTGCGCCCGGTTTGCCAACTTTTCAGGTCTTTGTGCTCTGGACCCTCTATTTCTGCCTTATTTTCGCTCCTTTTCACCGATGTGCCACTTTAAACAACTGTGACTCAAAAGAACGAAAATCTATCCTAACACGACACAAATGTATACAAAAAAAAAGAAGCAAAAGACTAACTAAAAATGACTCAAAATGTGTATATAAAATACATCGATCAGAAGGGTAAGGAAACAGATGCAAATGTTGTCGTTCACACATACCTCTCCTGTTCAAAAGTTAATGGTGGGTCATTGGATACTGCAGGCGAGCCTTTCGAGCCTTAAACCGGGGCTGGTAATGGGCAAAGTGGGCCAGAAACCATAGTAGACCAGTCTGCGGGGACACAAACCGGGGCTGGCAAAGGTAGGAACAATGGGGAGAAGGCAAGTATTATTATTGAAGGCCAATCAGCGGGGACACAAATCGGAGCTGGCAAAGGTGGGAACTATGGAAAAAACTTTATCGAAGGCCAGTTCGCTAGGACCCAGACTGGGGCGGGAACAGGGGGGAACTACCAGGTAAATATTATTGTAGGCCAGCCTGTGGGGGCACAAACCGGAACTGGCAAAGGTGGGAATAATGGAGAGTTTGATATTGAAGGCCAGTCCATGGACCAGGCGGGGATAGCACGAGGAAACAACGAAATTTCATGCAGACGCGAGCACGTGGGTCACAAACCAAGCCTGGAGCGAAATGGAGAGAATTTCATAATGCGGTTGATTTAGCTATGGCCCAGTGTTCTAGCCACAACAATTTAGCTCTACTACCTCCTCCGATTTCCCTTATGGTGCAACTGATAAATTTTATGGATGATGGTTTCATCCGGTGTCGGAAAAATGACAAAGGAAACCTCACGAAAAATTTGGCTATGCCCGTTAGCGAGTTATGAATCAAAATGTTTGTATACCTAATAATAACAAAAGGGGGAAAAGCAACAATCTAAACAATTTGATAACCCAAAGGGGCCTCCCCCCTCTGGTTCATCGCAATGATTATTTGCTCTTGGAATATTAGGGGTCTTAATGACTCCTCGAAGAAGGACAAGATTTGCAAACTCGTCCAAGAAGAAAGAATTTACGTCCTTGGTATTCTGGAGTCTAAGCTTAACCCGCTTAAACTCACACGTTTTATGAACTATGCCAAATTCAGGGGGTGGGACTATGCCCACAACTTTCATCTCGCGAGGTGAATTTTTATTATTTGGAACTTCGGCCAAGCTTAACTACGGATCGTAGGCATCAGCATCCAAGCCGTTCGTTGCGGCGTCAGCAGGATATCGTCCAAATCCTTGATACCACGCCGTTTATGTGCCCGTTCCATCACAGATAGGAGGCGGCATGGCGATCGCTGCGGAATTATAATCAGTTTGTTAGCCAGCCTTGGCTGATTTTGGGTGACTTCAATACGGTAATTAAAGGGGACGAAATATGTAATATGGCTCGGATCAGCAATTCCGACATTAATGACATCACGGATTGCTGTAGCGACATAGGAATTACGGACCTTCCGTCCTCTGGTTGTAACTACACGTTCTTTATCTCCAATAAGATGAGTAAACTTGATAGGGCCATGGTCAACACCAACTGGCTTAATAATGGTTGGATGGGCCATGCTAAATTCATGATTCCTGGGATCTGTTCGGACCACTCACCTTGTGTTGTTTCTTTATTTGAACAAACGAAGCCTCAAAACAGACCATTCAGATTCTTTAACATGTGGATGGCTCGCGCACCGGTAATATTATTGCGGATTCTGGTCCGGCCAATTCTGGAGCCTGACTCGATATATTGCGTGCGAAAATTGTCCGAGCCTCGAATGGCCTCTTAGAAGCTGATGATGTTAACTTTACTCGCGTTTGGCAGAGCTAAGAGGCGAAAGAGGATCTTCTTGAGGCTCAGTGATGGACATGCCACGCCATGATCTTTATAAGCGAGCTGATCGTAACCCTGGGCCTGCGTCCATTCGGTTTGTGGCCTTGAAAGGAGCCTACGACAAGCGGCCAAATCACGAATACCTCAGTACGGATGGCTTCCGCGACTTTCTTGAGAATTCTTGGGACATTGTTGGGAATCATTTTGCCGAAGCTGTCAAGGAATTCTTTGGTTCGGGAGAGCTCCTCAAACAGATTAACCATACCATTATTGCTCTTGTCCCTAAAGCTTCCATTTGCTCGCGGTGGGTGACTATAAACCCGTCTCTTCTTTGTAATATCATTTACAAAGTTATTACGAAGATCTTAGCCGCGAGGATCAAGATTGTGCTCGACTGCATCATTGATAAGGTTCAATCAACCTTCGTCCATGGAAGGAGCATGACCGAGAACATCCATCTTGCACAAGAATTAATGCGGAATTATAACCGCAAATGGGTCTCATCTCGTTGCATGCTAAAGCTGGACCTTAGAAAGGCCTTCGACTCGGTTGATTGGGGTTTCTTGAAAGTTGTTCTGCTTGGTCATAATTTCCCTCAAAGATTTGTCAACCTTATTATGGAATGCATTTCCACTACATCCTATTCTATCTCGGTCAATGGGAGTATGGTCACTTCAAAGGCCAGAAAGGGGCTTCATCAAGGGGATCCTCTTTCTCCATACTTATTTGTCATTTGCTTGGATTATTTCTTGAGATTGACCAATAAAATCTCCCATGATGCGGAGCTTAACTATCATCCGAAATGCGGGAGATTGAAGATCACCCACTTGGCTTTTGCGGACGATCTACTCCTATTTTCCAGGGGAGACTCCCACTCGATCCGTATTATCATGGAATGTCTCGACATCTTTGGTAGATGCCCAGGTCTTACTTCGAACTCTTTGAAATCTAATTTGTATGCTGCTGGTGTTCACGCTGACGAGCTTGCTGAGATCAAACAGATTACTAATTTTTAGATTGGCTCATTGCCATTTCGTTATTTGGGTATTCCTCTGCACGCGAGAAATCTCAGAGTCATCCATTATGAGCCGCTCATCGAGAAATTATCTTCCTATATTAATGCGTGGAATAGTGCTACCCCTTCCTATGCAGGCAGAATGGAACTGTTGAAAAATGTCATGCAGGGCGTTGAGTATTTTTGGCTTTCAATTATGCCCATTCCGACAAAAGTTTCTGAAAAGATCATACGTCTTTGCAGAACCTTCCTTTGGCGGTCGAGTCACCCTCAAGTGTCTTGGAAAACTTATTGCCTTCCTAAAACGGAAGGGGGCCTAGGCTTTAGAGATATTCAAGCCTGGAACCACTCTTTACTGGCCAAGTGTCTTTGGAATATTCACCAGAAGAAAGACACTCTGTGGGTGCGATGGGTTCACCATAAATATCTGATTAATTATGACATCTGGTCGTGGGTTCCTGGTAGGAGTGATTCGACGTTCACCAAACGATTGCTCGCCATTCGCGACCTGATCTGTGCGAGAGCTGGTTCTCAAGCTCTTGGCATCGAAACTTTCTGGCGTAGCGCAGCGGTCGTGACGGTTGTACTAGAACAACATGATTTTTAGGCTAACCAGCGACAAAGTATCTTGGTTACGTGAAGTTTGGAATACTAGTATTCTGCCGAAGCATTCTTTATTCTTTGGTTGTGCACTATAAAAAAACTGCGGACTAAGGATAAAATTCTTTTTATTGACACTAATCAGGTGTACGGCCTTTGCGCAAGGGATGTTGAGTCCAATGCCCATTTATTCTTCAGTTGTGGGTCTACCGCTTATATTTGGCAGCGTATCAGGAGATGACTAGACATCACCAGAGTCATGTCAACTATCGACATTGCGCTGAAATTCATTAGAAAAGAAGGATGTGGTACAGGTTGGCAGGCCAAGGCCAAAAGGATTGCTCTTGCAACAACAGTCTACCACATCTGGATGGAGCGCAATAATGTGGCCTTCAACGGGGCCAAATTTGACAAAGAGGCTCTCGTCTTCAAGATCAAAACGGCTGTGTATTCTGTTTTGTTTTCTTTATTTCCACTTTTTACCTCTTTTTTCGAACTTTGGGCCGCGCAGCGTTTCTTTGCAACTCATTTGTTCTTTAAGGCACCGGGGTTGCGATGGCTAACTCGTTAAGCGCTCTTGTTTGCCGTCGCGTGGGCTATTGGAGCTTTATTGACGCAAACAAATCTTACGACTAAACGTTATGTGGGATGATCGTGAAATTTCTAGCGACACTTAGGCTGTGCAGGAACTCTTGATTTCCCGACCTGTGGGCTTACTTGTGATCTTTGTCTCGCGTATGCTATCTTGTGTCCACCCGCCTTGTGGGTTGTACATGGGATTTCTAACGTCATTCTTCCTTTTGTCCGTGGGTTCGCCTTCGGTTGGTGTTCTGATCATTTATACATTTTTACCGTTACACCAAAAAAAAAAATCATGTTCAAGTAGAGAGAGATATTTGAACGTGGGTATATGTATTGAAAATATAAAGATATTTTGTACAATTGATATAGTTTAATTTTTGACCCTTCCTTCATTGTTTCATATTTTTTCTTATTTAAATTAATTTCTTAGGTCTTATTTTAATATTTATTTTTTATTTTCTTTTATAGGTAGGTTTTATTTGAGAAATTATAAAACAAAAAAGAGTCATATTTTAAAATCACAATTTTGTCTTTATTTTAAAGTGGATATTAAAATATTTTTTAATTAAATTCTTATAAATAAGTTAGTAACTTTGATATTTTCCTTAATATATTTAAATTTGGTATAATTTATTTTTTTAATCTAAACATTATTAGTTAATAAAGAAATAAAAAGAGAACCAATGCGTCTTTACTGTGGCAGAATAACTTCTTTATCACCGTGACAAACTGTCAATACACACACAAAACGGCACTCTCCACAGAATTGACACTGACAAGTCATAATACCAGTTTCTGTCCACTCAATTGGCACACATCATTCTCACTTTTTCATTTCATCACGTCAACACTGCAATTTCACATGTACAGCACTTGGCCCACGGCACATCCACTGGATACATATACAAACACTCTCTCGTGTTAAGCAGGTAAAATTTAGGGATATATACGAAAAATACATAAAATGCACTCTAAATTTGTCCGTGTAACTTGATTACTCATGTTCGGCAAAAATTATATATTTAGGTATTATTGTCTTAAGGAGGGATATGATGCTAATATGTGTGGGCATATAAGGAGGGATATAATTAGAAATGATGATATTCAGAATAAAGTGGAGTGACTTCGGTGGAGGATAAGATGCGGAAAGCTAGGTTGAGATGGTTCAGGCACGTGCAAAGGAGATACTCAAATGACTCAGTGCGGAGGTGTGAGAGGTTAGTATGGGCAGACATGAGGGGTAGAGGTGGCGGAGTGAAGTATTGAGGAGATGTGATTAGACGCGATATGACACATGTGCAACTCACTGAGGGCATGACATTAGATAGAGGGTTATGGAGGACACGTATTAGGGTAGAATGGTAGTAGGTAGTCCAGCGTAGTCATATCTATGCTTACAAATTGATAGTTGTAGTATTATTATTGTAGACTCGCTTAGTCTATCATACTAGTAGACACAATATTGTCTTATAGTCCATTGTCGTTCGATTTATGCTACTATGTGTATTTTGTTTGTCTTATTTACTTGCATTAGTTATTGGCTTATTGCTTCTTTTTGCTTATTTTTTGTTTCCGAATTCGCTATTATGACTTACGCACTTTGTTTGTCTTTGTAGGTATTAAAGTGTTAGAAAGATTAAACAGAACAAAAGCTGAGCCGAGAGGTGGCTCTCTGTAATAAAATTGCCCCGTATATATGCTTTTACGGAATGAATGATAGTATAAGATAAAATATCAACAATCAACAATACAAAGCAAGTAAGGTTGATTCTAGCAAAGACAATAAATATAGAATAGACTACTGAAGATGAGAGGATCTGTGTGTGTTTCTGTATACTCTTTCGCTGCATACTCGAACCCGACAAATTCCTACAATTTAAACTTAGTATAATTTATTTTTTTAATCTAAACATTATTAGTTAATAAAGAAATAAAAAGAGAACCAATGACGTCTTTACTGTGGCAAAATAACTTCTTATCACCGTGACAAACTGTCAACACACACAACACGGCACTCTCCGCAGAATTGACACTGACAAGTCATAATACCAGTTTCTGTCCACTCAATTGGCACACATCATTCTCACTTTTTCATTTCATCACGTCGACACTGCAATTTCACATGTACAGCACTTGGCCCACGGCACATCCACTGGATACATATACAAACACTCTCTCGTGTTAAGCAGGTAAAATTTAGGGATATATACGAAAAATACATAAAATGCACTCTAAATTTGTCCGTGTAACTTGATTACTCATGTTCGGCAAAAATTATATATTTAGGTATTATTGTCTTAAGGAGGGATATGATGCTAATATGTGTGGGCATATAAGGAGGGATATAATTAGAAATGATGATATTCAGAATAAAGTGGAGTGACTTCGGTGGAGGATAAGATGCGGAAAGCTAGGTTGAGATGGTTCAGGCACGTGCAAAGGAGATACTCAAATGCCTCAGTGCGGAGGTGTGAGAGGTTAGCTATGGACGAGTACATGAGGGGTAAATGTAGGTCGATGAAGTATTGAGAGATTAGACGCGATATGACGCATGACATGACATTAGATAAGAGGTTATGGATGACATGTATTATGATAGAATGGTAGTAGGTAGTCCAGCGTAGTCCTATCTACGCTTACAAACTGGTAGTTGTAGTATTATTATTGTAGGCTCGATTAGCCTATCATACTAGTAGGAATAATATTGCCTTATAGTCCCTTGTCATTGGATTTATGCTGCTATGTGTATTTTGTTTGTCTTTATATAATTTTGAGATAATTTGTGATCCTGAGTTCAGAATCTTTGATCTAGAGAAAGCTTGGAGCCGTCTTGGAGGTCGGAGTAATTGGTTCTACCTTTTCTTCTTCATACTACTAGTTTCTATGTTTCTTTGTATGAATTGTTGTTTTTCTTCCATGTCTATGTAAAGCTATACTTCGCGTTCTAGGGTTGTGGTACAACCATGAATACTAATGTTTAAATATTATATTTATCTTAATAAGAGTTGTTGATTTTGATTGTTTCTTTAATTCTGTGCATAATTACTTGATTGTTTGGCCAACGGTTAGGTTATATCAACTATCTAATATGCATGCTTGGGAAATATATTGTTATATTAGAGAAGGGTTAAAGAGAGCGTGATCTTATTATCCCTACAGTTGAGTTAGGATTTGTGGCTAGGATAGAATATACCTAGGCGTCACATTTAATTAAATACCGTAAATGAATTGCGTTCTTAACAGATCAATTCTATAGGAATATAGGCGGTGAACTATTTTGAATAGGCGAGTAGTAGTTCGAGAGAATACTACGAGAGTTAATAATTCAGTTAATTAGCAATCGTCGATAATTCGGATTAGGGAGAAATAGTTTGATAGCTCAATAGGATTGGTGAACCAACCGCAACCCTGGAACATTCATATCATTGATAACATAAAAACCCGCTCTTTCTTAGTTAAAGTTTATTATTTTATTTTATTTTATTTTATTTTTAGATAGTTTATAATTATAACCCTCGAATTTCATCTCTTGTTTAGATAATTAGGATCGTTTGATTAAGTAAATAGTTAATCACAAGTCTTGTGGGTTCGACATCCAATTTTTAAAGTTATTATATTACTTATACGACCACATATACTTACGTGTGCGTTTGAGAACAACAATTACTCACTTTAATATTAGGAGTGTTTTTCCTATTTTTGTTTGAAATGAAATTAATTACTCTTTTCTGAGAGACGTGGCAAAAGAATTCTCATCAATATTTTATAAGCACGTGAAAACTAAGGTTGTCGATGGGTGGTCGGCCGATCCTCCAGTCCATTCCGATACCGCCCGCTTTAAAAAAGTGCTAACGGGGTTCGAACTCAGGACGGGAATAGGGCTCGTCGCGCGATCCGATCCCGCCACCCATCCCACCGTCCCAACCGTCCCTCCTTTGCAAAATAATCGTTGCCTGGCGGGTCAATTTCAATTTTGGTCATTGCGATGGCTAATAACGATCATTTGCCCCACACGCCATAAACACCGTATCCCCTTAATATTTATTTTAACCCCTAAGTTAGTATATTTACACTTTAACCTTATTTCTCAGCGATAAATACCTCATTTTCCTCTTCATTTTTCTCACAATTCTTCCTATCATCTCTCTCTATACAAGTCTACATTGCACACTAAATATTATATTTTATTTGCTAATTTCTATCAAAGTTTAAAAATTGAGAGTGAAGTTGGCAACTAGCTTGAGCATCATCGAGTAAAGTTTTAATTTTCAACATCGATTACATGTCGACATTACGTCGGCGTTTGGTACCTTCGTTTCTTTAAATTATTATTGTTACTTAATTTTAATTATCGTACTTAATTTCATTAACTTTAATTATTTATTTGCATAATTATAATGTAACGAAGTGGACATTTTTCTGGTTGAGGTACTAGGGGTAACATGGGTGGTGCATCTAGTACTCCTAATTACGATGATTTCACTCATGTAGATGAAGCTGATTTTTTAATGTTAATATTAATATATGATTAGATCATGAGGTATATTCTGCATCTGAATCCAACTTTAATTTAGAAAATGAATTAGAAGATAATTTAGATAACACACCCACTAGTGCACCTCCAGCTCAGGCTCAGGCTGAAACTAGAATGCCTAATATTCCTCCTAGTATGAGTCGAAGACAAAAATAACGAAAATTAAAATCACTTGCATGAGTTTTTTTGATAGGGACATTCCTAATCAACTAGCTATTTGTAAAATTTATCGCCAAGGTTATAAATTTAAAACTGGAAAATGTCAAGGTGGGACGGGAGGTTTAATGAGACATGTAGAAAACTCTCACAAAGAAAATGCCTTCTGAGTCGGGACAAGGTTCAAATAGTGTCCCCACTTTAGATGACGGGGAGTTATAGTCCTAAATATGATAAACGGTTTTCCTAGATCAACTTTTAGAAGAGATGTTTTTAAATTTGCGCATGAATATCAACAATATTTACGTTGTGCATTGTATCATTTTAACGACAAAGTGACTATCACTTCTGACATAGGTTGTAGTACTAACGGTAATGATTATTTAAATGTTACATGTCATTGGATAGATCAAAATTGATCTATGCAAAAACATATTTTAGCATATAGATATACTGATGATAGACACACTGAAACTTTTATTGCACAAAATATTCATGAAATTTGTGTTTATTATGGAATAATTGATAAAATTATGACTATTACATTAGATAATGCTACTTCTAATGATTATCTTATAAGACTTTTAAAAGTTCGATTAACTCCATATTTTCCTGATCATTTTTATATAAGATGTGTGTGTCATATTTATAACTTAGTTGTAAAAGATGACCTAAAACTTTTTGAAAACATTCTTGATAATATACAATTTGCTATAAATTTTATTTTCAAAGGTAGTAAAATACAAAGACACAAAGAATATAAAAAACTTGTCAAGATTGTGGAATACCTTATAGGAAAATTCCTGAAAAAGTAGCGACTATGTGAAATTCTCTATATGAACAACTACTTGTTGCTACGATTATAGAAAACCTATAACTTTATTATTTAACGCCCATAATAAAAATCCAAGGGATATGTTTGTAGATAATGATTGAGAATTTTTCTTAGAACTTAATGGATTTTTAGAGAAATTTTTTCAAGCTACTAAATAATTTTTCGATATTTATTATCCTACTATTTCAACTATGTTATTTTATGTAGCTCTAATATTTTTGTTACTTAATGAATATATGAAAAAACAAACTTATAAGGTATCTATTGAAAAATGTTTTAAAAAACTTTTTTACTATTCCCACTATTTATATTATTGGTGTTGTATTAAATTCACATTTAAAGTAGACGGATATAAAACACTTGTAGAAACGATTTATGATTGTATAGAAGTACTTCCAACAGACCTAACTGAAGAACTAACTCACGAATCAACTAAAGAAGAAGTTACGTCTAGCATACACATTGAATGCAAAAAAGTATATATGTATCACCAACACAAAATGCAAATAATCAATCGGCTTTTGTACCATCTTCTACTACTTCGCTGGAACCTTGTAAAAACATGCGCTTTAAGCTGCTAGCATTCAATGATTTAGAAATAAAATGTTTAGTGGTTCAACTTTTTCACAAGTTAGCGAATTTGATGTTTCTGAATTAATTGTCAATGATGAAGGACATGAAGACTTCTTTGAAATCTTTGGAGTCTGATGAGAAGACATTTAGACACTTGCAACGATGGTCCGAGATGTGTTGAACATTCAAGCGTCATCAACAGCGTCTGAAAGCGTTTTTTTTTTCTGCGGGAAGATTTCAAATTGGAGAACACAGACATTCATTGACGGGAGACATATTGGAGATTGCAGTTCTATTCAGATATTGGATTGGAGCGGAGCGTAGAAGATGCGGTCAAACGAATTTTCACTGAAAAATTAAAACGATGATTTTCACTGAAAAATTAAAGATGTTGTTGAAAAAAATAAGCATGGATTCTCTACCCTTACCGTAAAAGATATAAACACTCACCAAAAAAACTCTCGATCTTTTAGAAATTTGTTTGGTTCATGTTTGGGCTTAATATCGCGATATGACCTTTCGGCCCAAACTATTCTCAGACGCTAGCCCAGGAGCCCATTCACTAAAAAAATATGGACTTTTTTGTGGCGAAGATTCATTACAAAAAAATCAGCCATGGTATTATAACACTTTTTTGTGCTAAATATGTTAAACTTCTTGGCCTCGTAGAAACTAGAGTAAAAGAGTACAAAGCAGCCAGGGTATTATAACAAATTGCTCCTAGATAGGATGTACAAACCAACTACCAACAAACACATAATGGTAGAATTTGGCATATCTGGGATCCTATTATCTACTTAGTTGATGTCTTACAAAAAGAAGCTCAGTTTATCCACTCTAGGATTAAAGGTAGAAGTGATGGTTTTGAGTGCTTACTAACCATTGTGTATGGATATAATATTGCTGCACAAAGAAGAACACAATGGAAAGAAATGACTACTCAATCCACAAGTGTTAATATCCATTGGCTTATTTGTGGAGACTTTAATGCTATGCTAAATCCATAAGATAGGCTATTTGGGAATCGGGTTACACCAACTGGGATAAAAGAATTTGTTGAATGTGTCCAACATTTATCACTTACTGAACTGGCTTGGAATGGAGAGTTCTATACCTGGACAAACAAGCAACATGGAAATGATAGAATTTACAGTTGATTGGACAGAGCCTTTGAAAATGATTTATGGATGATGCAGTGGGGTCACCTATATACATAATATGATCTTCCAGCTATATCAGATCATTCACCTATACTTCTCAATATCTAGCAGGCTAGAATATCATGTAAGATACCCTTCAAATTCTTTAATATATGGACTACCCACCCAAAGTTCCTGCCTATGATACAGAAGGTTTGGAAGCAATACATTGATGGTAGGGATATGAAATCCACTTGGGCTAAACTCCAAGATCTTAAACCTTAATTTAAGGCACTGAATGTGGAAGATTTCAAAGGAATTGGGAAACTTATCATACAAGCTAGATGTGAACTCCAAATGATCCAAGAGAAGCTGAATACACAATACACAGATCAACTTTTTATCAAGAGAAAAGTATGATTATGAAACTGGAAAAATGGAGTCTTATTGAAGAACGTGCCATGAAACATAAGTCAAGGGTGAAATGGATGAAGTTAGGTGATTCCAACACCAAATATTTCACTGCAGTGGTTAAAGAAAGGGCTCAATGAAAGCAAATTTGTGAGCTCATTGCATTAGATGGTAGTAAACTGACTGATTCTGAGGCTATAAAAAAGAAGTTGTTCAGTTTTATAAAGGACTTATGGGGTCATCTACACAATCTTTACCTGCTGTGGGTAGATTAGTGATGCATACTGGTCCACAATTATCTAATGCACGGAAACTTCTTCTCATCAAGAATGTCAGTGAATTAGAAATCAAGAACAGTCTTTGGGCTATTGATCATGACAAAGCTCCTGGGGTTGATGGGTATACTGCCTGTTTCTTTAAAAAATCATGGCTACTTGTTGAGGAGGATATTGTACAAGCATTTAAGAATTTCTTCCAGTTTGGCAAGATGTACAGACCTGTTAATTGTGCTTTTATTACTTTGGTTCCCAAGGTACCTTGCCCTGCAAATCATGTTGTACAGTGCTATACAAGATTATTTCAAAAGTTCTAGCTGCAAGAATGCAATTAATTATTCCTGATATTATTTGTGATGCACAAGCTGGCTTTGTACCAGGCAGGAAGATTGTTGATAATATTATTCTGGCTCATGAATTGATAAAAGAGTACACTAGGAAGCATATATCTCTTAGGTGTATGATTAAGGTTGATCTAAAGAAAGCCTATGATTCTGTGGAGTGGATCTTCCTTGAGCAAGTTATGGATGGAATTGGTTTCCTATGAAATTCACAAACTGGATTATGAAGTGTGTTAAGACTGTGAATTACTCTGTGGTTATAAATGGAGAACTAACAGAACCTTTTGATGCAGCAAAGGGGCTCAGACAAGAAGATTCTATCTCCCCCTTTCTTTTTGCTATAGCCATGGAGTACTTAAGCAGGTGTCTCAGTTGGATTGAAGCATGTTAAGAAATTTAAATATCATCCTAAATGTGCAAAACTGAAAATAACTCACTTAAGCTTTGCAATCGGTTAAGTAATCACAATCAAATGTCAGTAACGATCAACTTGTAAAATTGTAAACTTGATTCGTGAACAATTCTCGAAGCTTAACACCTTCACTCTGATACCATAACAAACTAGATATGATCAGCTTCGTTAATGGAGTTCATCTTCCATTAGAAGCTCGAGTATTGCTCTACAATGGTGAGAAGCCAACACACAGTACTTGTGAAGAAGAAAGGGAGAGATTGTGATTTGTGAAGAAGAAAACTAAAATCTCATTTCCTTCTCTGATCAAGTATATATACACAATGCAATTAACTAATCTAATGATCAAAATATCTAAGCTAACCGACTAACTAATCTTGACAGCTAAGCCTACTTAGCTAACTAACTGAAAATATAACAAACTAACATGTGCTTGATAACAAGTATACAACTAATATACATAGTATATACACCTAAATTACCTTTGAATCAAATCTATTTTTCATTTTATGATGCCGATCGAAAGTTTCATTTATTTCTTCTAGTAAATTGTTTTTTTCTGAAACTAATTACCTTGCTGTAGTTCCTCGACTTGTGTTTTCATGGTTTACAATGTATTTGATACTGATGCTATTTAATATATACTCTTTTAGAAGAAACAATAGAGGAATTTAAGAAAAATGGTATTGATCCGCTCACTGTGTCCCTTTACTAAATGGACCTCGATAGAACTCTGAGATCATATTTAGAAACCTGTCTCCAAGTGGAGTTGGTTCATATATGTACTGCATGCAGGTAGGGAAACTATTTAATCATAAGAAACATTATTACAATATTATTGAAGCTCAGCTTCTATAATATAATCCAGACTCAACAAGAGTTCAATCTAAGCAACATAATCGCACGTAGCCTAAAGTAAAAGAAAGAAAACCTTCATAATAAACTATAATATGGTAGAAATTAACGTGGTTCATTTGTTCATGCCAGTGGCGTTCTTAACCGCATCAGCTGCTCCTTGTGCTGTTGCCTTCACTTGCTGCCCCATCTAAATCAGTATCACAAAAATAGTAAAGATTATATTAATCTAAGCTAGTAAATAAAGTTCAGAAGAATGAGAATTATTGCAATGGCTAATAATACAACAAATAATTATGAATGTTCGAACCTCTTGCACTGTTTCCTTGGCAGATTGCGCAGCATTCCCAGCCTGCTCCATCAACTGACTTCCCTTTTCCTAATGCATCACAATATCACAAGTGTTATCTATGATTTAGAAATAAAATCAAAAGAGATTTTTTTAATTTCTTATATGTCAAGAAAAATGCTAAAGCGAAGGGGACTCAAAAAGTTTCAGCTATATATATATCCTCGAGTAATGTCTTGTGAGTTAATGGTGAAACAACACGGCCAAATCTGAGTAAGGCAGTCTTTCTGGGCAGCCTTTTGTTTCACCAACTTGGTAGCTCATTTTTTGAGAATTATCCATGATTTGCTTTTGAACTTTGAATAATAGTGGGGCAAAATTAACTGAACTATTATAGATCTCACAATGAATTCCTATGAATGTGTGTAATAAAAATTTCTGTATTTATAGATCTTTAAGCTCATCCAATGCCGACATCTGTAAATCTAGATTGTAAGGTAAATGGTAAAAACACATTTTTTGGCCACAATAGTAGGACGAAGTTGAGAATTAGTCACTAACATGTGATTTATTAGTATTTTAAATCTTAATTATTATTCAAAATATCTGATTCTTTTTTTTTGTTGTTGCTCAAGAAGATATTATTTTATATATTAACTAGTCATTACAAGATACTGCCCCTTCTCATCAGTACTTGATTTGAAGGGTCGTGAACATAAGTCATATACAAACGAAAGCGGTGACATTTATAAGTTTCAACTTTCAAGTCATTAAAGCTCGGTTTGAATTGACTTTTGGGTATCCAGAATTACTTTTGGGTACATATTTTCGTGAAAATGATAAAATTGATATGTTTTAGTTGGCTCAAGATTAATTGTACCATTTATTTCAATTTGAATTTTACCATTTCTTTTATTACCCTCTTTAATTTTCATCAATAATTATATCCACATTTATTACCCTCTTTAAATATCTACAGATAGTTACTAAAAAAAAATCAAATATACAACTTTCATTACCTTTTTAAATATCTAAAAATAATTACTAAAAAAATTCAAATATACAACTTTCATTACCCTCTTTAAATATCTAAAAATAATTATTAAAAAAATCTAAATATACAACTTTCATTACCCTCTTTAAATATCTAGAAATAATTACTAAAAAAATCCAAATATACAACTTTCATTACCCTCTTTAAATATCTATAAATAATTACTAAAAAAATCCAAATATACAACTTTCATCACCCTCTTTAAATAACTAGAAATAATTACTAAAAAAAATTAAATATACTACCCATGTTCTGTTTTAATTTAAAAAAATCAAATATACTACTAAAGTTGACATTTGTTCATGTGTAATTGCAGATTGGAACTTTAAACTCCTCAAACATCTCAACGTTGTCCGATTATACGAGGATTATCCTTCTCCTTTTTCTATTGTCTTCTTTCAAATACTCATAATATTACTACTATAATATATTATATTATATTTTGAACAAACAAGAAATAAATATACCCAAGTTGAAGTATCAATTTTTTTTTTTTTTTAAAAAAAATTCCTGAAGAGCCGCGGCGCCTGTGGCGTTGACTATACACAACTTTATCAAAATATTCTACTAAATATTTAAGTACTATATTGCACTTTAAATTCTATTATCTATTTGTAATTTTTATTTACATACTTCCATTTATTAGTAATTTTTATTTATATGTATTGACTAAATGTCCATTTTGATAATTCTACATTCAAAAGCAATTTTGATCAAAACTATCAAAACATCATTTATTGATAACAATCACTTTTACATTGTTGCATCCAAATATAAATCAATTCTGACAAAATCAATTCTGCCAGAATCACTTCTGTCCACCGCCAATCCAAACAGGCACTAAATAAGTCAAGTTCAACAATCCCGTTTATAAAGCAAATCACATAAAAGATCTCAGCTTCCAAAAGTCAAGTTCAATGCATCCCTTATTGGGATAAATCACGTTCAAAGTTTTATAGATTTATACACAAGTTTCAATAACCATTTGAGAGGAGAAATCACTTTATAAAACACCAAAGGCTCCATGAGGGCTTGTCCCTCACGCACATAAAATCTTGCCCAAAACCATTTTTAAAGGTTTAAAAGTATGTTCGAAAATAGACATACAAATAATCTTTATAGTCAAAAAAGATTTTAAAAAGAGACATACTTCAATTCCCGTTGAAACAAATTTCCTCCAAATTCAACAATCATTCTACAATTAATTAGGATAATCAAGATTAGAACTTTATACCTTTTTCCTAGAATTCCTACCCCTTTTGAAAACTAGGGTTTTTAAGTCAACATTCGTGTTCTTCCTTTCACATGATTTACCCATGGATTCTAATCACTTGCAATAGCCCGTACTAGTCTCAATCCATTCAATAAACACCATTATAGGTTAAGTTCTTACCTTTATTGACATTTCTCCAAAAGTCCTCATCAATGGTTCTTTCTTCGATTTTTAAGAATCTATGGATTGGAATGATAACCTAAGTGTTAATCCTTGTTAATTTGATGACTTTTAGTCATAGGATGGTTAGAAACTTACCTTGGGGTTTGATAGAGGTCTCTAGGGTTCTTTTTCTCCAAAAGGTCGTCCAAATCAAAGTGAGGAACAACTAAAACTAAGTTAGGCTTTTTATAACATCATTCCCGTGCGAGGTCGCGCAGCTGGGGGCCTACACTACAAGAAAAGTGACCTACGGTGACATTCAGAGTGTGACGATTTTTGCAACTGTCACATAGTATGATAGTTTTCCCTTGACTTATTGGTCAACATACACTTATGACATAAATGTGACAGTTATATAAACTGTCATAAATTTATGACACGCATATGATAGTTATTTGCACCATCACATGCTGTGTGACAGTTTTTTTTGCGTTGACCCATTTTTTTTGGAGTTGACCGTAAATATCCAAATCATTTTTCTTTTTTTTTTAATTGGCACATAGGCCCATTTTCGTCCAACTGCAGCTAGTTGACCCGACCCACATAAAATGGTCCAGGCCCAGCTCAAGCAGTGAGTAATACACGTGAAGGGAGGCCGAAGCCTTTCCTTTCTCACTGTTCATCATTTGTGTCAAAGAGAAACCCTAGTCGCTGAGTCTCTTCATCCACATTCGCTAATTATGGCAAAGAGCAGAGCTCATGCCCCTTTGCAGACGATGCTCGTCCAAAATTTAAGACGATGCTCACCAGTACACCGCGAACCCACCCCCATAGGTACCTCTCTCTTTTGCTAAGTTCTGCGATTTTCTTAAATGTTTCTTGTCTTACTCGATTTCATATATATAAATATTTAGTACGCATTTTTTGACAAAACCAAATGAATATTTGATTTGTTAGGTAGCAAATACATCCAATTTGTCATCGTAAGTCATTTTCCTTAACATTTCCTGAAATTAGGCATTTTGAAGAGCTAGTATTCTTGAAATTCTTCAACTTTTGTTTTCTTTTCAGATTGGTGTTGGATTAATGGTATTCCAACAGTTTATAAGAATAAATGGTATAGGTTTCTATGCTAGCCAGACTTATGAATCAGCAGGTAACTTTGTCCTTCGCGTTTTACTAGTCCAATGAAGAACTAAAATGTTCTGAACAAGGTTACTAATGAATAATGATGTCAATGAAAAATGCAGGACTTTATAATAGCAATATTGGGACTATTGCCTATGTTGTAGTGCAGGTTTGTAAATCTTGAGAACATGTTATAAATCTGATAAAATTCCAAAGTGAGTGAAAAGTGTTGGATCACTAACTCTTTAGTCTTATTACTTTGACATGTTCCCATTACTGTTGTTGGTGCATTTTTTATGGACGGATCTGGAAGAAGGCCACTTCTTATGGCAAATTTACATTCTTTTTCTCAAATGACACCTCTTACCAGAACTGGAATCTTTGGCTTTTATATTATATGTAATTGCTACTGCCTTAATGTTGCATTAATTAACAGTTATTGAATATTGTTATCTTCACTGCAGGAGGTGGAGGCTATACTTATTTGCTTGAACCCCTTTGGTGGGCAGGCATGATCACAAGTAAGTGGAATATGAGTTGTCTCCATGAGTAAACCTCCTTCCATGATAGGAATGTGTTAGCACTGTTGTGTTTCTAATGTCACTTGGATTTGGATATGCAGTGATTGTTGGGGAAATTTCCAATTTTGTGGCCTATATTTATGCTTCAGCAGTTCTTGTGACCCCTATTGGTGCGTTGAGTATAATTATCAGGTGAGATTTTGAAGTCTTATGAGCTATTTAGAACTCTGACAAGAAACTCCTGTTGATGTTTACGTAACTGACCTTGGTAAATCTAAATAGTGTTGTCTTGGCACACTTTATGTTGAGGGAACGATTACAACGATTAGGTGTTGTGGAATGTATATTGTGCATCGTAGGATCGGTGGTAATTGTTATACATGCACCTCAGGAGCAGATGCCAACTTCTGTACAAGAAATCTGGATTTTGACAATTCAACCAGGTCTGGACTTTGTTTTTTTCCTGTTTATCTTGTGTTTTTGTCTGCAGCATTTGTGATTTATGTAGCAACAGTAATATCCATAGTAGTAGCGTTGATGTTTCATTTTGAGCCTCATTATGGGCAAACAAACATACTGGTATATTTGGGAATATGTTCCTTAATGGGTGCACTTACGGTAATTATGCTTTTTCTAAGCTACTTCAAGTCATCGTCTTTTTTTCGTCGCTGGGATTTGTACAGTACATTCTTGTTGGACATGATGCAGTTTTGCACATGTACACTTTGCTAGCCTATCAAGATGTTTCTGTACTTTTTTCTTTCTAATTCATTTTATATGCAGGTTGTCAGCATAAAGGCTATTGGAATTGCAATAAAACTTACTTTGGAAGGAATTAGTCAAATTGCTTATCCGCGGACTTAGCTTTTTCTAGCTGTTTCAGTTATCTGTGTAATCACACAGTTGAATTATCTAAATAAGGTAATGTCGGTAGTTAATTGGCTTTACACTCCATGTAATGATATCAATTATTGCACTGTTGCACAAGGTAGTTTTTGTTAATGGCACAATTATAGAACAGAGAATCCATTGACCAATCATGCCAGTTATGCTAAATATTCTCCTAAAGTCTTTACATTTTGTGTCTGTTTTCAACTTTTATGATTTGGCAATAAATTTGTTGCTCTTTCTTGCATGCTTGATATGTGAGCTGTGTAGGAAGTCAAGGGCCTTGACATAAATTTGTCGAGATTATCGGGTTCAGTATGCCTGTGATGCTACTGGTTGTTGTGAAGTTGAGTTGAAGGGCAGAGAAGAATTGGCAAGGCAGTTGCCGCACTTGCTGCTGAGGCTGCACCGAGAAAATGCGGTATCGTTACTTGTTGCTGCAGATGGTGTCATTTCCTCTGACGGTTATCATGTCACACTTACTTTCTAGTACTCTTTAAGAGTTTTAGGAATCTTTCATAGGGCTTCATATTAAGTTAAATTACTCTCTTCATATTAATCTTGCATTGTTGCTCATTTTGTTTTGTAAAACAATTCGTAAATGTTTTAATATTATTTATTAAAATGATTTAATTAATAAATTACATTTTAGTTACAATATGCTATTTTCCTACCAAATTAACTATTATTGCAAAATTTAAAAATAATTAATAATATAAAATTAATTATTAAATAAAAAAGGTGGCAATTTTCCCGCAATTGTTTTATATTTAAATTAAAATTTATTTAAAAATTTACCGTAAAAAATAAAAATAATAAAATAAAAATATTTATTGCAAAAATTTGTAAATACCCGGGAAAAACATAAAAAATCGGGAAATAGTCAAAGACAATGACCAATGTGTGACGGTTTATAACCGTCACATATTACGTGACAGTTATTTATTTAAACCGTCATCTATGAAGGACCAAAGTGACGCGTCTTCTGACGACACTTACAAAAATCGTCATCTACCCCTCTGATGATAGTTTTTAACCATCACCGTAGGTTCTTTTTCTTGTAGTGTCTACTTTGTGCAGCACTTCTTGCAACCGTGGCAGAAGCACTGCCTCTGGTGCGCGGTCGCGCACCTGAAGGGTGCTTCATGCAACACTTTACGCAACGTCTAGTAAAAGGCGCATAACGTTTTGTAGAGAGATCTTTTTGAACTCCACAATATATGATTCGAAAGATATTTCAAATACCTAATAATTTCATGTTTTGAATTTTCTTAGATTCCAAACTCAACTATCAGAAAACTGACATTATTGAGGACTACCTCAGACTTAGACGAATTTGAAGAACTCGTACGAGTGACTTCATAGAGACCATCTTTCACCCAAATGCATCCCGAAGGGATTCATATAATCAAAATTTCACATTAACGCCCATTATACACATTCACACCTAATTTGAATTTACGAAGTGTTACAATAACTTCCAACAAAACCACAAAATTATGGATTTTAAAAATCTTCTCTACATTTTATTTTCCTTACACAATAAACTCCTATGTTTAAAAAATATTGTTTGAAGAACTACTATTAAAGATTCATTTGAAATCCTGTAGGACTAATGTGGGTCAAGCGACGAGGTATGTAAGGCTTACTTTTTTCTTTTCTTTTGGCATGATCTTAGAAGTAAACTTCACGAGACGAAACGTTCCCTTAAGAAAATATATTCTTGAAGGTTAGAAGTATGATTATTTTTTATTCTTGAGATGTGTCATGTGTTGACATCCAATTTTGTTCCCTCTTTACCGACTATTTGTTCACGATTTTTAAAACATATCGGGTATTATGTTTTGTAATTTAAACTATCAGCAAAATAATTTTAATATTTTGACATCGGTATTGGTGATTAACTGCTGCAATATTTCACCAATTACCAAATAAATCATTTAATGATATATTATATTTTCTACTTAAACTAAATATATATATTAAATCACTTGTACCATAATTGATGTGCGTGCACTTTTGAAAAATTTATTTAAGACGAAAGAAATATATTTTAATTAATTGGAGAATTGGATTAGTTAATGCCCAACATTTTAGACCCCTATTTTCGGCTAAGCCCAATCCCCCCATTCATCAGCCCATTATTTCCAAACCAATCGGCCCAGCTCCTCCAGCCCAGTATCCCAGTCAACCCGAGTCCAATCCCCAACCCATTAACTAAATCATCCATTCCCAAACTAAACCAAACTAAACCTAAAATCAAACCAGAACCCTCCCCAAATCTCGCCGCCGCACCCCTTTACCCACCGGATAATCGCCTTCCCTCACCTCTATCCCTCACCCCTAGCGTAACTATGGTAGAAACTATGCCCTCTACCTTTCTGTCACATCCCTTCACCTCTCCCATCACCTTTTCATTTTATTTTAGACGTTAAACAACCATGACCCTGTTGGTGTCGGAAAAAGGGGGAAACTCGAAGATCTTCCGATTTGAAGCTCGTTTCATTGTTCAATTCGATGGGTAAGGGCATAAATCCAATCCCAACGAATCCTCCCCTTTCAAGTCACTCTGAAAAGGTAAATTTCAGACCATTTTCATCATCATCTGCTCCTCTTCGAGGCACCCACAGAAATCCATCACCTTTTTCACACCATTTTTCAGAATCCCCCCCCCCTCCCTCCACCTTTTATTCTTTGTTTCAATTAAGGTGGCGATGGCCGGGCCGACCACGGCGTCCGCCCCGACCCCCAACACGACACACACCAGATAAAAACGGACTGGGCTCGAACCGGCGATGGTATGGTCCCGCCGACCACCCCGCCAGCCCCGATCCCGCCCGACCCCGCCCGACCCGCCCCAATCCCGATTCGACCACTTGCACAAAATAGCGGTTGTCCAACGGCATTTACATTTTCATTGACAACGGCATTTTACATTTTGGCGTCATTGACAACGGCCATTTTAGGCCTCCTCCCCAACCCCTACCCCTTTATATTTATTTTTAACCCTATAACTACCTCATTCCTCTTCTTATTATTTTCACAAATCTTTCTACTCTCTAATCTCTCAATCAATCTCTAATTCTCTATACAACATTGTCTACATATTCAATCTATTTATTAATTTGAGAATTGAGAGTGAAGTTGACAACTAACGAGGATTATCTATCGAGCAAAGTTTCAATTTTCAACCTTCGACACACGTCGACTCTACGTCGGCGTTGGTACATTCGTTCTCATTAAATTATTATTTTGTCTTTATTTCATTTAGCACATTTAATTTCATTATCTTTAACTATTTATTAGCATAATTAAAATGAAAGGACTAAGAGCGTACGTTGGATAAGGGTAAGGTCAGGCTTCTTCTAGTAGGGGTGGTAACAAGGGCAAGGATACTTCTTCTAGTATTCCTGTTCCAGTTATTCCTAGACAAGATGATTTTATAGATCCTGAAATACCATATGATCTTGACACAAATGATTATCCTGAAATTGAAGAAGATTTTAATTTAGATGACACTCTAGTTGATGATACACCTATTAATGAAGATGATGATACACCCACTAGTGAAATGCCTCCTATCCCCTACTATGAGACGAGGTCCCAAAGCGACCATTAAAATCGGTTGTATGGAAATATTTTGTGGACGTAGCTAATAAAGTAGCTGTATGTAAAACTTGTAAAAATGTTTATTCTTTTAAAACTGGACAAGGTCATGGTGGGACGGGGGGTTTAGGAAGACACCTGTTGCAAAAACACAAAGCCTTGCATGCCCAATACATGATTGAAAAAACTGGTGAGCAAGCGTCCTCTCAATCGGGACAAGGTTCACATACTACTGTCTGGAGAAAGTCTGGTCAAATTAACCCTATGACGGGGAGTTGTAGGCCCTAAATACGATAAACATAAAGATAGAAAGCACTAGCAAAATTAGTTCTTTGTGGAGGGTTTGTCTTTTTCATTTCTGAATCTCTGGTTTTATTCATTATATTAGAGATATGTATAATCCTCGCTTATAAAGGTTTTCCTAGATCAATCATTAAAAGAGATGTATTTAAATTTGCATGAATATCAATGATATTTACGTTATGCATTATATCATTTAAATTGCAAAGTTGCTTTAACCGATATAGTCGTAGTACTAACTACCATGATTATTTAACGGTAACTTTGTCATTGGATAGATTATAAATGGTCTATGCAAAAACGTATTTTAGCATATAGATATATAGATAGTAGGCATAATGGTGAGTTTATTTGAAAATATTTATTCATCCGATTATTACGGAATAACCGATAAAGTTATGAGTATTACATTAGATAATGCATCTTCTAACAATTCGCTATTAGTATTTTAAGAAATGTTTTAACTCGTCTTTTCCAAAACATTTTCATATCAAATGCGTGCCATATTTATAACTTAGTTGTAAAGGATGGTTTTTCACTTTTTCAAGATATTCTTGAAAAATACAATTTGCTATACAATTTATTTTTAAAAATAATAGAATTCAACAAAGAAAAGAATATAAAAAAACTTGCCACGATTGTGGACTATCTTCTGAAAAATTCAGAAGAAGTACCAACTAGGTGGAATTCTTTATATGACCAACTAGTTGTTGCTTATGACTATAGAAAACCTATTACTTTATTTTTAACGCCATAATCAAAATCCAAATGATATGATTGTGGATCGATTGGGAGAAAATTATAGAACTTATTGTATTTTTATAAAATTTTCAAAGAGCAACAAAATAATTTTCTAATTTATATTATCCTACTATTTCAACTATGTTGTTTTATATAGATATAATATTTTTACTTCTTAAAGAATATATGGAAAAACACCTTTATCTGACTATTAAAAAATGTTTATGAAATTAAAAATATTTTATTCCTATTCTATTTATATTATTGGTTCTGTATTAAACCCACTATTAAAGTAGAGGGTTGTAAAAGTCTTATTGAAAATATATATAAGCGTATGGACGTACTACCACCTCCAACTCCCAAAAATTTAAATGTTGAACCACCTATTGAACTAACGCTAGAAGAAGTGTTGAATAACGTAGAAGATGAATGCAAAAAGTATATCGATTACCAAAGAAGAAAGTGCTAGTAACCAACCGACTTTTGTATCATCTTCTTCTTCAACACAACCTAAAAAGACAAGCATTTTCTCGTGGCTAGGCCTAATATTAATTCTATCAAAGCCTCGAAATAAAATGTATGTGGTAGCGATGCTAACCAAATTAGTGAGTTCGATGTTTTTGTTTTGCAGGTAATTTACCTTACCAAGCGCTTATCAATGAAGGAAAGAAAGACTTTTGAAATATTGGAGCGAATGAGAAGACATTTCCGACACTTTCAATGATGGCCCGAGATATTTTGAACATCTGCGTCCATCGCTTCAAAGCGCTTTTTCGCAGTGATTTCAAATAGAGAGCACAGACACTCATTAGCGGAGACACTGAGATGGCGGATTTATTCAGAGATTGGATACGAAAGTGAGCGGCGAGGTGCTCAACCAGAGATTAACGAAGAAGATGGCATAACTACAACGACATTTTATCTCAAGGCATGAGTAGCGGCGTGGAAAAATTTGATCAAGATATACCAATTCCAACCAAGAACCACAAGAAATTATAAAGAAATTAGAAAAATATTTTCAAATTGGTAATTTATTTCATTGCAATTTTTAAATTTTTCTATGTCTTTCACTCTTTTGCAATTTTTTCAACAACAAGATACTACAATGTAATTTTGAATCTTGTATATTTGATATTTCAATGAAATTAATAATATAAAAGCACAAAACAAATTTCTGGGATGTTTTTTTTACACTATTCTTGTCTTTGTTTAATTATTTAGTTTATAACTTTATACTTTATACTTTATAGTTTATAGTTTATACTTTATAGATATATTATATATATGAGTATAATACTATAATACTATAATTATAAATTATAATACTATAAGTCTATAATATTATAGTATATGTATATGACATTATGACTATATGACAAGTATATGTTAATGTTACTTTGTTAGTACTTAGTAATTTAGTATTTTTAATTTAGTGAAAAAATTAAAAAAAAAAAAAAAAACCCGCCAACCCGTCCCGGCCCGACCAGGCCCGTCCGGCCCGTCTTACCCAACGGATCGGGATCGGACGACATGGTATGGTCCCGCCGACCCGACTCCAGTTCGCCCCACTTCGACTCGCCCATTTCCCGCCCAGGCCCGCCCCGCTCATAAACCCGACTGGCCGGTGGGCCCGTCCGCCAGCCCTAGTTTCAATATTCGAATTGGGTGGGGGGGGCGTCTAAGGAGAGATTTTTAACTATAAATACAACCCCTTTGGGTTGTGTTTGGGGGAAAGGACAATTTTTTTTTGTATTTTCAAAGACCAAGAACACAAAACAGATTCTCATTATTTTGAAATTGTTGCAAAAAATCAGAAGGAAAAACTTCTCTTTTACTCTCAAGTTTTCGAATTCGAAAAAGCCACATACCCTTAAACTTTTGCCTTTCTTAATCGCATAAACAACAATAATCCTCGAGCAGGTTCGACGAGTCGAGACGGTGACTCAGTTCGCTGCTCGGAGTATGTAAACCTATTTCCTTGTAGTTTTCAGTTTAGTTAAGATTAGGTGCTATGTGACTGATTAAGTATGCTTAGTCAAGATTAATGGCTATTTGTGTCCCTAGGTTAATATTCATCATGTTTGGTTCGGTTGTACTTAATATCGTTGTTCATTATTGTGATTATTCGTATATGATCAACTAGATAAATGCTTGTGGCATTAGTCCTGTTTACATACCTAGCTTATAGGTGACATCATACTTATTTTAGCTTAAGCAAGTCTTGTAAATCTAAGATCTTATATGTTTGATATAGCATGAACAACCTTAGTATGTTTTAAAATGCTTCTTTGATTAGTTGTTTGGCCTATGTTACTGTGTTCATGTATCCTGCCAGTGTAATTACTTACAAATCCTGCCTATTGGCATACTTAGATATTTTCATGATGGTATGGTAATCTTATTTTCTTTCGAGTATGTTTTCAACGCCTAAGCCTTCTGAATATATGCCAAATGATTGTGCATTATTCTTTTGGATAAAATCTGTCTTAGCATGGTCTAATCTCGATATTGTGTCAGGTGTGTGCATATCATGAAACTTGTCTCTGCCGATCTGGTCAATTTCTTGTTCTGAGTAATGGTGTATTATTTTTCATGAAATTATTTATTTACATCTTCTTATGTATATATCGTGTTCCGTCTATTAATCCTTTTCTTTTCTTTTATTTACATGACATGCATCGGGAGCAACGAAGATGACTTTGTTAAGCAAAGACCCAGATCCACATTCATTGCATTTTCTTGCCTCGAGACTTCTGAACAAATAGGGCGGGATGACATCGTCACCCGTCTTAGTCACTTTAATTTTTTAAATTCTGTCATTTTTATTTTTTCTTCTTGTTGTAATTTATTATTGTACTTGTATAATTATTGAATTGCTTAGAATAGGTAGATTTAGAATTAATAACTTTTAAAAGGATAGATTTTAAAATCGGAAATCGCTAGTTTATTTATTTATGACCGTCACTCATATTTTCAAAACGCTACTTTACTTTTTGTACTATATCTACTTTGTCATAAAATAAAATCATGTTATATTCTATTAGAACTCAATTTTCATATTGCATTTTATCATACTTTATCAAAATAAATATAAACTGCTTTTGTATATATTTCTAAACCCACATTTTAAATTAACTCTTTGCAACAACCTTTTATTAAGTGCATATTTCAAAACGTATTTTTTCTAAAGCGTGATAATTGAGCCAAAGTTTGATCGAATTATTGCATGTTAGCGAATTTTAAAGTATGTCTAACTCTTTTCCTTTAAGATAATAGAAAATTCTTACTCATAATTTCACAAGTTTTACCGACCAATCATATGAAGAATCATTTGTAGTATTTTACTACAATAATTTAGGTGCAATTAGGTAACGACTCCTTAAAATGGTGATTTAATTCATGAATCACTGACATACATCAAAATTGCGGAAAAAGCGAGCGCGACATTGTGTACCTTATCTGTCTCTTGTCGGGAGTACTTTCCGTATATATTTTTATAATATCTCTTGATATGTGTTGATTCTAAGCTTCTACCGTACTATACATACAAAAAGGAAGGATTACAATTAATATATACTAAAAATTAAGAGATTATACATATGTAACAGAATGAGAAAAATACACTAACTTTTTCTTCTTGCTAACAACCTTCTCTTTTTTTGATGAGCCAACTGTGAGTGGTAATGTGTATAACGGGAAAATAACAACAACAATAAATTGTAATAAAACTTGAAAATAATCAAATAGAAGAGTTTATTGAGTCGATCAAATTCTTGATCTATTCTTAAGATAATGTTGTCTCGTATATCCTTTCAACGGTTGTAATGACAACTTATCTCCCAAGATAAAACATCAATCAAACAAATGAGCAAAAGGAATTCAAGTGTTTGCTTTGGAAGAAAGATCTTTGACTGTTTTGTGCTTGCAAGAGATGAAAAAGTATTTCAGATTTCAAGTGTTTTGCAAATGAGCCTAAGATCTCATTTTATAGTGTTGTGAAGATGACTCTCCAATTGCCTATGTAATAATGACCATGTAATGACCTTGAATGACCATGTAATGACCTTGATTATGGAGTGTTAATTCAGCCAAATAATGGCTGAATTCATTTGGGATGTAATGGAGGTTTAATGCCTCAAAAACCAGCCCAAGAGTCATGTCTTTTCGTCTCCCGTCACAACCTCTGGACTATCGGCGCGCCCTCGCAGGAGGCGCCGCCGCCACAACTTCAGAGTCGCTGCGTCGCAGCTGGCGCCACGGCGCCACAACGTCAGAGAGTTGGCGCTGCGGTTCTCAGCGGCACGGCGCACGATTCATGACTCGTTTCATCTTTAAACACATTGTACACTACTTACTTCATTTACCAACGTGAAACCAACGTTATTTGTCCAATAACCGCCTATTTTATTACGTCTCAAACAATTCGTATACGTACCAATATCTCTTCCATTTAAGGAAATTATGATCCTTGACATTGTATGTACACGTGTGTGGAAACAACGTTACCGACGTGTGGGGGCCCTAATTGTTCGATTCGTAATTAAATAGGATTAGATTTATTTCACGTTTAATAAATATTTCCAACAATCCCCTCTTGGAAGAGATTTTGGTGCAGCGTATGGTGTCGTTCTAGCAATCACTTGGCGGAACGATATTGCATCTGGAGAGGTAGCCGGAGCTTTGAACCTTCCATAGTAGAATATCATAGGACATATTTACTGCGCGGTAAACGTGATGTCTTGAACCGTCAGTGTTTAGTATATGCCAAGACAATGGTACCAACACAACACCTTTCCTACTCAATCTTTCTTATGTTTTGTCCGTCGTGGGCCGTGGACACACTTGGATTCTTAAGTACGTTCATTTGAGGCGACATGTCCTCGTACTTAAATAGGTGGTCTCCTACAAGGTATCATGTAATACCCCGCTACACAAGCATTATGAACCATTAAAAGTTTCCCCAACCTAACCTCAATTATTGAGAATCATTAAAGGTTTTGGAAACTTATCATTTACCCCTCTACATGTAGCACTTTATGTCTATCACGGGAATGACCTTGGATTATGTTTCTTAAGAAGAAATCATTATCCGAAGTGCTCTTGCTTCCATCGAAGCGCTCAACTGAACCTTTACAATTTAGTTTCACATTGAACCTTATCCCTGGGATCTCCAATCCGTAAGGTTGGGTGTCTACTATATTGGTTCTTATTGATTGGGTTTTAAGCCCATTCCCCTAGACAGGCAGAACAACTGATCTTTGGGTATTCCCTTCGTCAAGGGATCTGCGATATTTTCCTTAGATTTTATATAATCAATGAAAATAATACCAGAGGTGATCAACTGCCTAACGGACTCATGTCTCCGTCGAATATGACGAGGCTTGCCATTGTAAATAGAACTTCGTGCCATTCCTAGAGTCGACTAACTATTGTAGTGGATCATTACAGAAATCACGGGTTTATCCCAATATGAAATATCTTCTAAGAAACCATGAAGTCATTCAACTTACGGGTGAGTCTTGCCAATTTATTGACTTCTAGCCAATGGTGTGAATTGTTGAACATCTCAAATTTCTTCAGCACATTCTTGATGTAGTGAGATTGAGATGAGACCAATCCGTTAGTTGTCTTAGAGAAAATAACCATCATGGGGCCGATGCGAGAGCTACAAACAACATGAAAGTGGCTGGGATTCATGAGTTGGATGCTATTACTGCGTTGACTGCCCAGGTTGCCATTTTGACAAAGTAGATGCAGCAGAGTACCGTATGCTTAAAGTCGGACACCAAACAGCCGCGAGATTTGTGGGGGTCCCTATACTTTTGATAGGTGCACAACAGTGGATCCAAACAATGTGCCTATGGAGCAGGTTCAGGTAGTTGGAAATTTTCAGAGGCCCTACAACAATGCATTCTCCAACACATATAATCAGGGGTGGAGAAATCATCCAAATTTTTCATAGAGAAATGACCAAGGGCATTAATCTCGCCGACCTTTCAGGCCCAAATCGAACCAGCGACCACAGAATCAAGCCTCTTCCTCTCAACAGTTCAACACACCAGATCCACAAGAAAAGCCAGATGAAGTGAGAGCAACACTGTTGACCTTGGACAACTCCCAGACTCAATTCATGGCAGAAACCAGGTCCTCACTTTCAACCTTAGCCAACTCCCAGACACAATTTATGGCAGAGACCGAACAATTCATGACCGAGACTAGGTCATCTATTAGGAACTTGGAAACATAAATGGGGCAGTTGGCAGGGAAATTGAATGACAGATCTCAGAGGACTCTCCCTAGTAACACAGTAATGAACCCAAGGGAGCAGTGTCAAGCAATCAGCTTGAGGAGTGGGAAGCGATTCTAGGTCGCACTCAACCGATGGTTGACGAGAATGAGTTGGAGAAGACAATTGATACAGAAAAAGAGGGGGTTACTGATGATAGCCCTATACCAGAGAAGGCTCCACCAACAGTTATGAGGGAATATACAGACATAATTCCATACCCTCAAAGATTGTAAAAAAAATCTCTAGATAAACAGTTTTCGAAATTTTTAGAGGTCTTCAAAAAGTTGTACATCAAACTCCCATTCATTGAAGCCTTGGAGCAAATGTCAGCATATGTGAAGTTTATGAAAGACATCTTTTTAAAAAAAGAGGAAGCTGACAGACTATGAGACAGTGGTGTTGACAGATGAGTGCAGTGCTATATTGCAGAACAAACTTCCCCCGAAGTTGAAAGATCCAGGGAGTTTCATATTACCTTGCACTATAGGGAAGGTGACATGCAAGCATGCTCTGTGTGATTTGGGGGCAAGTGTCAACCTGATGCCCCTCTCTGTGTTTAACAGACTTGGGTTGGGGGAAGCAAAGTCAACCACAATCACGCTCATGACCGATCACTCAATCGCATCCCCAAGGAATAATTGAAGATGTATTGGTGAATGTAAGTAAATTTATCTTTTCTGCTGACTTTATCATCCTAGACATGGAAGCCGATGAAAATATACCTATCATCCTTGGGAGACCATTCCTTACCAGAGAGAGGGCGCTTATTGATGTTGAAAAGGGAGAATTGAAGGTCCGAGTCCAAGATGAGGAGATGATATTCAAAGTTTTCAAGTCACCCACTGAACCTCAAGTCAATGATAGATGTTTTGCCATTGGAATAGTTGATAAGGGTGTCTCTGAGAAAAGCCTCACAATTACTGATACTCGTGGGGTACCATTGAAGCAAGGTGCAGAATAAGAGAGTAAGAATTCTGAACCTGTGAATGATGTTGTGAATACTGATCAAGGGGTGAACCTCTCTGAACTCAGCCATGTGAAAAAGAAGAGGAGAGTGAGAAAGAGAATGGTATTGAAATGGATATGTGGAGGGCATAATCTACCCCCTTGATTGAGTAAGAAAACTGCGTCCGGCTAAAAGACGTTAAAGACAACGCTACTTGGGAGCCAACCCAATGTTTTAATTATGTTCTTTAAATTCTGTTTTAGTTGTTTTATTTTGTCTTGAACAATCTCACGATCTTGTATGTTGGGTGTGTCTTTGGATGACAGATGAAAGACAGGACTCACTTCGAAGGCCGAAGGGTTAACAATGCAGAAAACTTGAGGGCAATGGAATCTGATCGATGAATTAGCGTCGCAGCGCATGTTCCAAGGGTCGCGGTTCATCAACGGCAGTGTGCACAAAATTTTTACCTCCTCACAGGCCTCTGTTATGACCGTTGTTTTGTGTCTGTAAGTTGTCCCTTTAATTTTAGTCTCTACACATTGGGTACAATGTGTCAATTAAGTTTGGGGGTACTTTATTTTGTGTTTTGTTTTGAGTCTTTTTGTTATTTTTTTTATTTGTTTTATGTGTTTGTGAGTCATAAGTTTTTTTTATGGATCATGTATGTTGTAGTTGTTAAAGATATTGAGTGGATTAATTGGGATAATGTAATTGAATTAAAAGCAAAAATCTGTGTGCTTAAGTTAGACATGCCAAAAATTCATGACATCTAATTATTTGGGTTATTCGTGCTTAGCCTATGTCTTGTCAATTATGGAAAAGAAAGGTTGAAAATGTCTAGAAAATCTATTTTCTTGTTATTTGAGGTGAAATAGTTAAGATATACATGTTTAGGAAAATGATTCAGACATTCTTTGATAGCCCTTCTTACCATTCATTACCTACCATGACAAAAATTGTATCACTAGTCAACCCTTTTGGGCCTAAATAATATATTTGTTTGACACCTTATGATTCCTCCACAGCCATAAGTAATAATGGAAAAGTATTGGGATGAGAAGTGTTGAAAAAAAATAAAAAGAGATGAAAAAATTGATGCACCCCAATGAAAAATATGCAAAAGTCTAAGTTTGGGGGTGCTTGTTATTTATAATGTGTCTCATTATCTCAAAAGAAAAGAGTGGAGAAAATAGGTATGAGACTAAAAAGAAAGTCAAAAAGAAGGAAAAAGGAGTTGAATGAAAAATGTTTATGGTACGTAATTTGAGCCTAAATGCCAACTTTTATCTACTTCTGCCTAAGCCTACATTACAACCCTTGAAAGTCCTGATGATCTCTAAGGTGTATGCATATGATTAGTAGAGAATAACAAGTAAACATGTCTATAGAATTTTTGAAAAGATGGAATGAAATTGACATGCATGGTTTAGGTGTTTGTATTTCCAGAGATTATGATCTAAGTGAATTTGCGAAATATCTAACTTGAAATTCTAGATTGCTAAATACTCATGCTATGTATGTTCTAACATGTTGTTAAACCTCGTTATTTAGCGACACTAATTGAGGGCGTAATTAAGGAAATTAATATACTTAAGGATGTGATTCCGGAAAATTTTAATTACAACGAATGACAATGAGAATTGAAAAGGATAGTTATATATATTCTCGTTATGGATTAGTAACGTATTATATAAGTTACTACAACGAGGATACGAGGTCTTATGGAATTTTCGGGATTTAAAAGAAGGGGGAATAGGATTTATTAATTGTGGGACTTTGGAACCAAAGTGCAATTTAAATTTTCAGATTTTTAATTTCACCTTATTAACTCTCTTAACCCCATCTTCTTCATTTTAATCCCAATTTAAAAAAAATATATCCCCTCTTCTTCCTCCCCCCAGCCGATGCACACCCCATTACCTTAACCAATTTGAAGCTTTCATTTATTCTCTCAAAGAATAAGTCTTCTACAAGATTTTAAAGCCAAGGAAACAAAAAAAAGTGGGGAAATATCGGACTGCTGGGCCGAATTTAAGCAAGAAATTTTGGATAAGTTTTTAGGAAGAAAAACGTGTATGAAGGAGGGATTAACATTTAGAATGTATGCATGTCAATTTGGAGTTGAAGAAGTGTGAAATTGGAGCAAAACTCGATGAAACATTGTCGACTTTGCTAGGGACTGTTTTGGCTTCATTTTAAGGTATAAAATTCTTATTTCTATGATATAATTGGAGTGCATGTTGTTAGGATTAAGGAAATGAATTTGTGATTAAGAGAAGTTTGGAATTAAGACATTGCATGCAAATGTTGTGGGTGTTGGGCCGAATAGGGGCTGTTTTTGTGAACTTTGAATTCGATTGTTGTTATGTTATTATTGTCCCCATTAATTATTTGTTAAAGTGAAGGAAATCTTGATACTTAAAAGTTGTAGATTGTATGAAAATATTGAAAGGTGAATTGGATCCTAGGGAAGTAAGAGAAAAGTTATGGAATTATGACATGTTGTGGCAGAGAACTTCATGAAATTGTTAGACGTTGTTGCGACGTATTAGGGGCTAATTGATTAAGTTATATTGCTGGAAGTGTAAGCTATAAACATGTATATACGTTACGGTAATTACTAATCCATGTCCTAAAGGAATAAAGGTGTAAAAAGAGTGTTATGTTGCAAATAATAGGACTCGAACTCTTGTTGTCGTCGCTAGAGTTGATGGACTGTTTTAAAGTTATTCTAATATGAATTAACATGAGAAATATGTGTAGTAATCACCTTGGTTGTTGTAGTTGTTGAATTGCATAAATATAAAAGAGAAGAAATATGTATTGATGGCGTAAATGGAATATTTGGGATTGCCTTGATTATATCCTTACGTTGGGGTTGTTATTTGGTATTGTTGGCTTGATTTGTAAGTTATGGATATGCACGTAAATAGGGGAAGTACTTTCCGAATTTTTATAGAATAGGAAGTCGTCATTCAATATAACTTACATTAGAGATCATCTCGAAGATAGTCTTTTGGGTGACTAACGCTCCAAAGATTATTCATTGTATTAATTGATGATATATCGTTTATTCCGCTCGTGAGCGGGAGCATGCGCACCATTTGAGGACAAGATTTAGGTCCTCGGCACGATTGTATGCCAAGTTTTCTAAGTGTGAGTTCTGGTTGACTTCAGTGGCATTCTTAGGGCATATTATCAGAGCTTATGGTATTCGGGTGGATACACAGAATATTGAGGCAGTGAAGATTGACCTGCACCCACAACACCATCGAGTACGCAGCTTTCACGTGGCGCAGGTATTATAGGAGGTTTGTGGAGAAGTTTGCCTCGATCTCAGCGCCTTTGACTATGCTAACTCAGAAGGCAGCTAAGTTCTAATGGACGGATGCTTGTGAGCACAATTTTCAGTTGTTGAAGGATAAGTTGACTACGGCTCCGGTTCTGACTCTTCCCAAGGGACATGATGGTTATATCATTTATTGTGATGCTTCAGGTATTGGGATGTGTTGTGTGTTGACGCAGCATGGCAGAGTTATAACATATGCCTCCCGACAGCTCAGAAAGCATGAAAAGAATTATCCCACTCATGATTTGGAGCTAGCAGCGGTGATTCATGCCTTGAAGATATGAAGACATTATTTGTATGGGATTCATGTTGATATTTATACGGATCACAAGAGTCACCAATATATCTTTAAGCAGAAAGGGCTGAACCTACGACAGAGACGGTGGCTAGAGTTACTAAAGGACTACGATGTTGATATTTTATACCAACCAGGGAAAGCCAATGTTGTGGCATATGCTCTTAGCCGTAGATCTATGGGTAGCTTGTCGGATGTGCAACCAGACAGAAAGGAGATGATTCGTGAGATACACATGCTAGCTAGTCTTGGAGTCGGCCATGGATTCGGGAGATAGTGGGGTTCTTATTTGAGAAATTGTTGAGTCCTCTATCATAGAAGAGGTAAAGAAACATCAGTTTGAGGATCCTGTTCTGACACGGTATAGAGATGCATCTCTCCGAAAGGAGAAGACTCTATTTGAGGTTGCACATGATGGTGTGCTAAGGTATGAAGGTAGGCTATGTGTACCGGATGTTGCAGGGCTACGACAGCAGGTTATGGATGAGGCACACAATGCCTGTTATTCCATTCATCCAGGGTCGACGAAGATGTATCATGGCCTTAGATTCTTGTATTGGTGGGATGGCATGAAAATAAACATAGCAGAATTTGTTGTCCGGTGCCCGAATTGTCAGCAGGTTAAGGTCGAGCATCAGAAGCCTAGTGAGTTACTATAAGAGATAGAGATCCCGACTTAGAAGTGGGAAGTGATCAACATGGATTTCATTACAGGCTTGCCTCGCACTCAGCGGAAGTGTGATTCCATATGGATTATCAGGCTACGCCGACGAAATCACCCATTTTCTTCCAACATGACTACTTACTCACCGAGGACTATGCTAGGTTATACATCGTGAGATAGTGAGACTACACGGTTCCCACATCTATCATATCTGATCGAGGAGCCTACCATAGCTAACTTTGAGGTCGTTCCGAAGGATTGGGACACAGTGAGTCTCAAAGACAACATTTCATCCTCGACGGGCGTGCAGAGCGTACTATTCAGACACTAGAGGATATGCTGAGATCCTGTATTATTAACTTCAGAGGTAGTTGGGATGATCATTTACCACTCATTCAGTTTGCCTATAACAACAGCTACCATTCTAGCATCCAGATGGCCCCGTATGAGGCCTTATATGGGAGGAAGTGCAGGTCACCTATTGGTTGGTTTGATGTAGGTGAGACTAAGTTGATCGGCCCAGACATGGTTCATCAAGTTGTTGATAAGGTGAAGCTTATTCATGAAAGATTATTAGCAACCCATAGTTGACAGAAGTCATATGCTGATAATCGATGTCGACACTTAAAGTTCCAGGTTGGTGATTGGGTATTCTTGCGTATCACCCATGGCGGTATGATGAGGTTTGTATGGAAAGAGGAGCTTATCCCGAGATATATTGGGCCTTACCAGATCATTCGTAGGGTA
Organism: Przewalskia tangutica; assembly: GCA_029844215.1. Taxonomy (NCBI): domain Eukaryota; kingdom Viridiplantae; phylum Streptophyta; class Magnoliopsida; order Solanales; family Solanaceae; genus Przewalskia; species Przewalskia tangutica. The sequence continues at coordinate 61,896 of JAQGDG010000568.1, read as the reverse complement.
GACAAGGTTGCCTATGAGTTGGATCTACTCTCTGATTTGAAAGCAGTACACCCAGTCTTCCACGTATCGATGCTACGTAAGTGTATTGGTGATCCTTCCAGAGTCTTCCCAGTAGATGATTTTCAGGTGACAAAAGAGTTGTCGTATGAGGAGAGTCTCATAGCCATACTTGATCGCCAGGTCAGGAGATTACGGACGAAGGATGTGGCTTCCGTCAAAGTATTGTTGCGGAACAACAATAGGGAGGAAATGACTTGGGAGGCAGAATGTGAAATGAAGAAGAAGTATCCTCATTTGTTCCCTGTGCCTCCAGGTAATTCAATTCAATTCCTTATTTGATTATAGTAATTGATGAATTGCACGTGTGTTATATTGTGGCCCTGTGAGGCATCTGTTGGTTTGCTGAATATAGGTGGATAGGCATAGTTAGCAAGGAGACTTTGCCGATTTTTTTTTTAGCATGAGACCTATGATGAACATTCGAGGAAGAATGTTTCTAAGGGTGGAAGGATGTTATACCTCCTTATTTAGCGACACTAATTGAGGGTGTAATTAAGAAAATTAATATACTTAAGGATGTGATTCCGGGAAATTTTGGTTACAGCGAGCGGAACAATGGGAATTGAAAAAGATAGTTATATATATTCTCGTTATGGATTAGTAACGTATTATATAAGTTACTACAACGAGGATACGAGGTCTTATGGAATTTTCGGGATGTAAAAGAAGGGGGATTAAGATTTATTAATTGTGGAACTTTGAAACCAAAGTGCAATTTAAATTTTCAGATTTTTAATTTCACCTTATTAACTCTCTTAACCCCATCTTCTCCATTTTAGTCCCAATTCAAAAAAAAATCTCCCCTCTTCTCCCCCCCCCCCCCAGCCGATGCACACCCCATTACCTTAACCAATTTGACGTTTTCATTTATTCTCTTAAAGAATAAGTCTTGTACAAGATTTTAAAGCCAAGGAAACAAAAAAACAGTGGGGAAATATCGGACTGCTGGGCCGAATTTAAGCAAGAAATTTCGGATTTTTGGACAAGTTTTTGGGAAGAAAAATGTGTATGAAGGAGGGATTAACATTTAGAATGTATGCATGTCAATTTGGAGCTGAAGAAGTGTGAAATTGGAGCAAAACTCGATGAAACAGTGCCGACTTTGCTAGGGACAGTTTTGGCTTCATTTTAAGGTATAAATTTTTTATTTCTATGATATAATTGGAGTGCATGTTGTTAGGATTAAAGAAATGAATTTGTGATTAAGAGAAGTTTGGAATTAAGACATTGCATGCAAATGTTGTGGGTGTTGGGCCGAATAGGGGCTGTTTTTGTGAACTTTGAATTCGATTGTTGTTATATTATTATTGTCCCCATTAATTATGTGTTAAAGTGAAGGAAATCTTGATACTTAAAAGTTGTAGATTGGTTGTATGGAAGTATTGAAAGGTGAATTGGATCCTAGAGAAGTAAGAGAAAAGTTATGGAATTATGACATGTTGTGGCAGAGAACTTCATGAAATTGTTAGACGTTGTTGCGACAAATTAGTGGCTAATTCGTTAAGTTATAATGCTGGAAATGTAAGCTATAAACATGTATATATGTTACGGTAATTACTAATCCATGTCCTAAAGGAATAAATGTGTAAAAAAGGTGTTATGTTGCAAATAATAGGACTCAAACTCTTGTTGTCGTCGCTAGAGTTGATGGACTGTTTTAAAGTTATTCTAATATGAATTAACATGAGAAATAGGTGTAGTAATCACCTTGGTTGTTGTAGTTGTTGAATTGCATAAATATAAAAGAAAAGGAATATGTATTGATGGCGTAAATGGAATATTTGGAATTGTCTTGATTATATCCTTACGTTGGGGTTGTTATTTGGTATTGCTGGCTTGATTTGTAAGTTATGGATATGCACGTAAATAGGGGAAGTGCTGCCCGAATTTTTATAGAATAGGAAGTCGTCATTCAATATAACTTACGTTAGAGATCATAGAATTGACGGACGTATTACCCTTTATTATAGGTTGAAGTATTAGTTGAGACGAATCATATTCATCGAGTTGATATAGACAATGAGGTATGTGAAACTCTTCTTTCTTTCTTTTTGGCATGATTTAATGAAAGTACGGCGGACGTACATGCTTCTACACAGTCTATGTCCTAAAGATGTTAGTTATGAGAAATGTCTATGATTTTTCAGTAAAGAGTTTATTATAATGATTTTATTGAGAGTCAAATGATGATTTAATTTGCATATGGTTGCTCATGATATTCTGCTCGTTCCAAGTGTTATTACTTTATTTCACCGAGTCCCTCACTAGAGGGCCGGGACACGTTATATGTATATATAAGATGATGATGATTTTACCGTGTTCCAGAATGGGTCAGGACACGTTATATTGATGATTTCATCGAGTCCCTCACTAGAGGACCGATACACGTTATATATACATATATATGGGCACGATGATTCTGTGGCTAAGCATTCATGATTACTGATATGACTCTCTATTTTATATGGCACAGTTATGATCTCATTTACAGTATTTTATGTTTTTCATACTCAGTACATTATTTCGCATCGACTCCTCTCATCGGGGTTGCGTTACGCCCGCAGAACAGATGTTGGGCCAGTGATCCTCCTGCCCAGTCCTCGCTCACTGCTTGAAAAGCTCATTTGATTCAGAGCTTGTCATTTTGGTACAGAACTTTATTCCGACTTATGTATATTTATGGGCACGACGGACTGTCCCGCCATATGTCATCATTCCTGTACGCCTATGTATAAGACATGGTGGTAAACGTGTTTTAGTATATGCGTTGTTGTACTCTATTTTGGGGTGTTCCCGTATATAGTGACAGCCTTGTTAGCTCACCTATTTGATATACTTGATTTAGATGTGACTCATCAGGAGACAGGGTTATTCATGTGTAAATGCAATCTTGCCGGCTTGTCTATTCGGACTTATGTTATGATTGCAGCGTTATGCTGTCGGATTTTATATTGTCCTTAGTGTCAGTCTGATTACGTGACAGACTAGTATAATGGCGTCATTAGGGTATTTAGTCGCGACACTTCGGGTCGGGTCGTGACACATATTATCCCAGTTTTCATCCATGATTTTTGAGGCGATATTCATATAGCTACTTGATCCATTTCATAGAGTCTTTTCTTTTCTTTGATTTTTGTTTTTGATTTTGTTTAGTACTTTACTCGAGGGAGAGTATATTGTAAGTTTGGGGGTGTTTATTGAGTGTATTTTATACACACATTTGAGTCCTTTTTAGTTAGTATTTTATTATTTTCTTTTGCATTTAGTATAGTATTAGATTTGTTTTTCTTTCTTTTGAGTCACAGCGATCACAAAGGAGATAATACTATTTTTGAGGATGAAATTGCACCCAAGAAATTAAACCTAAGAAGTACCAAGAAGAATAGAAGAAAATCTGACGAAATCCTGAAGTTCACGTCGTCAGCGCCATGGCGCCAGAAAGTAGGGTCATGGCGCTGAAAGTCCAGAGAGCTGCAGAAGTTTCGGCGCCATGGCGCCAGAATGCAGGGCCACGGTGCCGACGTGAGATTTTACAATTCTGGGCCGAATTCAGAAGGGTAAAAGGGTTTGAAACGCAGTTTTTCTCAGATATAAAACCCTAAACCCCTTTCATTATTGGAGATCATATTTTGGAGGCAAGAAATGAGGCTATAAGCTACAATTGGAGACATCGAATTGTTCAAGTTCTTTTCTTTCCTTTGTTTTAATTTCAGTTTATGTTGGATATTAAATTAGTTCTTAGCATGACAATGTCTAGGAGCTAATTTCTTTATTAGAGTTTTCCGTCGAATCACTTGAAACCCTTTTCATACAGTTAATGCATAGTTATTGATTTCTTCTTTAGCATATTAAGATCTATTCAATATTGTATTGCTTGCTTGTTAATTAACTGACCATTAATTGTCATAACTTATATGATTTCGAATCGAGATCCGAGAGGGGAGATTTGAATATGTTGTATTTGTTTAGACATAGATTAAAATCGTGAACGAAAGTACCTCGATACTTGTGTAGTATTTAAGGTTATTGTTCTTAATCCTCATGTGTGGTAAAATCTATCATAGAAATATAGAAGATTTATGTATAAGGTTGAGTTTTTATATATCCTAACCGGAATATAGAACATATTAGTTAACTCACTATCTTAATAAGAAGAAGAATCATTAGCATTGCATTAACACGTGAAAGAATGGATAGTTGAGGAGATTGGAAGCCCTATTTCCTTCATATCTGTTTTAAATCCAAAGTATTATCATCTTTAGTTATTTTCCGCACTTTGTTTAGTTTTAACTCTTAGTTATAATCACCAACCAAAAGAATGTTAACCAAATAGATACCATAGATTAGATATTCGGTACTTGATAACCAGTCTCTGTGGACGATAACTCGGTCTTACAGACTATATTACTTGAGCGATACGTACACTTACGTAAGCTTACAGAAATATCGCAACACTACCACATTCTCAAATTTCTATTTTATATTTTTTTTACTTTTAAAATCAATTTATAAAAAATATGAATTTTTTTCTTACCTCCTCTCCCCCCGCCCTACCCCCACCCCACCCTCATTGCCCTACCCCATCCTCAAATTTCTATTTCATATTTTTGTTACTTTTATAAAAAAAAAATATTAAAAAATATAAATTTTTTCTTACCCCTACCCCTCCCCCATGTGCACCTAGCACATTCTCAAATTTCTATTTTATATTTTTTACTTTTATAAACAATTTATAAAAAATATAAATTTTTTTCTTACCTACCCTACCCCCTACCCCCACCAACCCCACCCCATTGCCCTATCCCATCCTCAAATTTATATTTCATATTTTTGTTACTTTTATAAAAAAAAAAAATTAAAAAATATGATTTTTTTCTTACACCCCGTGTCCTACCCCTACCCTCCCCGCCTCTACTCCATTCCCAAATTTCTATTCTATATGAGGATATTATATGAGATTAAACGAAATTTTGTTAAAAGAAAATGGTAAATGAGTTCAAAAAAATTTATTTAATGAGCAAAAAGGGCTTCTCGAAAAGCACAAAATTGATGTTTCTGCTTCTATTCCCATCTAAAAACACTTTTTGACTTTTGGAAAGGTGTTTCTACTTTTGGAAAATACTTGTTTGGCCTAAGTACTTCCGTGTTTGACCAAACATGTACTTAAAATTTGAAAACTTCACCCCAAATTAAAGTTTTAAAAATATTTTTAGAATTTTATGACCAAACGCTAGCTAAATATTGTGGGATGGGGAGTGGTCAATGTAAGAAATATAAAGAGTTAAGTTCATAGAATCCAACCGGTTTCACTTCTTAACGCAAAATTTTCTAATCACGATTTATGATATTTACGTTTACTCTCTTATTTTAATAATTATTATAATATTTCTTTTAGATCATTTATCATTAATATAAAAACTTACTACTTTGGTACTAATTTGTCTTTATCAATGTTAAACTTTTCTACTAATTTAATTTTATGATAATTTAGTAACAATCTTTTCTAAAAATAAAAAAAGTTGTCCCTCGGGGTACAATCCAATGATAAAGGAGGGGGACTTAAGGCGCTCTAGATACTTGCAGAGTGGGATCGATTTTCAGTGGGAGCGTTCTTCTCTCTTCTGGGGTTGTTCTCAGGTGCTATCGGTCGCTTCTCAAACCCTTGTTATTGGAGCACATCCCGCGATTTACTGGTAGTAGTGTTGAGGTACCGGTACTACTACCTCCAGGACTAGTCTGACACAAATCGAGAACCTGAATATAAAAAAAGCTTCAATTAGGTGAAAAGTCCTTCTCGGAAACAATTTCTACCATCCCTACATAGCAATTTTTTCTGTTTGAACTCCCAAAATCTTTCTTATTGCTAATTTTGCTGAGGTTCATTTTGTAGACTTCAATTATTATATCATCTTTCAAATTTTAATTTCGAGCCCGTTAACCCCAAATGTTGACTTTGATGAATTTTTAAGTTTTCAACTTTCTGGTTTGATTTTTTCTAGAAACCCATCTGGATTCTTTGGGAGTTGGAACCGTCTCACACATCTCCATAAGTCATAATCACATGTTGAACCTATGAGAAGTTTTATTTAGGAAAATAAGTTCTAGTTAATACTCGAAACAGATAGAGAATAAATAAATATTCTCCATATATTCTGTAATTATTATGCTAGTATAATTAGTTAAAGTACAAATCCTTATACAATTAGGTTTGTAATTGTAAACACCTATATATATTGCATAAATGAGAAGCTTCCATCCAAGGGGAATTACACTATTCTACATGATATAATAAGCAAAACCCTCCCTGCCCTAAAATTATACTCGGCCGCCACCCTCATCTCTTTTCTTATTTTCCGACGGCAACCCCCTTCCCCCAAACCCTTAAAATATTCCACCGCCACCCATCTCTCCTTCATTGCTTTCGACTGTCACATGAATTCTCCCGCTTCCTCCTTCTCCACCCACAACGTCACACATCTTCATCCTCTTCCTTCCCCTACTAACACCTTTCATCCGACCTTTGCCGTAACATATATAAAAAATTGTATCCCTCTAGTTCTTGATCAAAAGGATGGAAAATACTCATCGTGGGTCGAACTATTTCAAATACATATTTGTTCTTACCACGTAGTTGATCACATTGATGCCACCATCCCCATACACCCGACGTTACGTGGAAGCGGCTCGATGCAATTATCAAACAATGGATATATGACACTATATCCAAGGATCTATTTCATACTATTATGAAGACAGGTGCCTCGACTCATGAATTATGAAAACGACTAGAGGAAATCTTTCAAGACAACAAACATATATGTGACATCTATTTGGAGGAACAATTCACCAACATTCGTCTTAAGAACTTTGCAAACATGTCAGACTATTGTAAACAACAAAAATTGGTTGTTGATCAATTGTCTAATGTTGGAACTCCAATTTTCGAAACAAGATGGTTTTACAACTTATCAATGGTTTGCCGAAATATGAGTACGATATACTTGCAATGATAATCCAACAAGTTGATCCCCTTCCTAGCTTCAACAGGGCCCGATCACAATTGTTGTTGGAGGAGACTAGACGAGCCAAATAGGATGAGCACACTCAACATGCATTGACGGTTGTTGTAATGCCAACCGCCAACACACCCGTTGGTCCTTCACAACCTATGGACCACCAATCTCAATGTGGTGGCCGATGAGGAAAAAGGGATGCGGCTGCAGAAAGTGAGGCGGCGGCAAGTCCCACTTCTCCATGTTCGAGTAGCAGTCCTACGACCTCATAACCCCTACCGATATGAGTCAGGCTTACAACACTATGAATCACCAGCAGCCTGACGACACATGATACATGTATACAGGTGCCACATCCTACCTCACTCGCGACTCTGATAATCTCCCTCACCTATTCAATTTGAAAAATTCTCAATTTATTTTGGTCGACAATGGCAATCACATTTCAATTCAAGACTATGGAACCACTCAAACACAACCACCTCACCCACCCTTTATCATAAAAAATGTCCTATATGCTCCTAAAATCATTAAAAACTTAATATGTGCTAGAAAGTTTGGTAGTGACAACTCCATATCTATTGAGTTTGACCCTTTTGGTTTTTCTGTAAAGGACCTACGTACAGGGACAACTCTTACGAGATGTAATATTGTGGGGGACCTATATCCTTTCTCATCCAATTCCGCTGTAAGTGTCAATCCACCAACCTCTCTAGCTGGGATTTTTCCATCCACTTGGAACAATAGACTCGGGCACCCGGAAGAACCAACTTTTAATCTTCTTAGAAGTCAGAATTTCATTCAATGTAATAACGGTAAATTTCTCCCGCTTGCTACTCTTGTCCTTTAGGAAAGTATGTTAGACTTTCTTTTCAATCTTTATTAAGTGTAACGTTTTTCCCTTTTGATATTATTCATTCGGATTTATGGACATCTCTCATTACTAACAATCTGGGTCACAAATATTATTTGGTGTTTTTAGATGATTTGTCTCACTTTCTTTGGGTTTATCCTCTAAAATATAAGACCCAAGTTTACACAATCTTTCTTGAATTTCAAGAATATGTTAAAACCTAATTTAAAAAGACCATTAAAATGTTTCATTGTGATAACGACCGTGAGTTTGACAATCTTCACTTTCATAATTTTTTTGCGGACCACGACATGGTGTTTCGATTTGCTTTCCTCCATATCTCTCCTCAAAATGGTAAAGCCGAAAGAATCCTACGCACCATCAACAAAAAGATTCACACTATGCTCTTCCATGCTTCTATCACCCCTTATTTTTTGGTGTACGCCTTACACATGGAGACATACCTCTTTAATATATTACCAACACGAACACTTCAAAATAAAACTCCAACTAAAATTCTCTTCCGTCGAATCCCCTCTTATGATCACCTTCGGATTTTTAGTTGTCTATGCTACCTAAATCCCGCCTCTACAACCCCTCACAAATTAGCACCTAGAGCTACCCCTTCCATTTTCTTAGGTTTCCCGTCAAATCATACGGGGTACTTATGCTATGATTTGTCCACAAATAAAATCCCAGTCTCTCTCCATGTCACATTCCTGGAGAACATTTTTCATTTGCAAACATCCAAAAATTTCAAATCCCTGATTACGTCTTCCTTGATGATCCGGACACGTCCCCTCTCATTAGAAATGCCATACATCGTGACACCCATCATGTCACTGCCCCACCATCGACTACCCCCAGCACCCGTCGACTGCCTCTATCATATTGACCACCCACCGTAATCAGTCACTGCCCCACCCTCAATCAGTCACAAAAAATACCGTATCCCAAACTACCACACTACTTGTGATCCAAACAGTCACACTTCTGACCCACCATATGGAAACTCATGCCCATCACATGATTTTCAAATCAAAAGTTCACTTTAACCTCTCCACTCAGATTATCTCACCTATACCTAAAAACCCAAAATTAGTCAAGCTTGACGCGAATTGGAATGTGGCCATGCGTGAGAAATTTAATAGCTCACTACACAGTGCACTTGGGATCTTATCCCGAGACTAGAGGGGGTAAATGTGATTCATTGCATGTGGTTATATCGTCATAAATTCAGAGATAGTGGTGAGTTTGAACGCCATAAGGCGAGATTTGTGGAAAATGGCATGGGGAAATAAGAGAGAGTTGATTGCGGTAAGAGCTTCAGTCCAGTAGTTAAACCAGCCACCATTCGCACTATTTTGAGCATAGTTATGGGAAAGAATTAGCCGATTCATCAACTTGATGTGAAAAATGTGTTCTTACATGAGGATTTGAAATAAACCGTATATATGCATCAACCAAGTGACTTTGTGAATCCAGAGGCTCCTCATTATGTCTACCGTCTTCGAAAGTCACTCTATGGCTTGAAATAATCCCCAGGGCTTGCTATGATCACTTTTCCACTTTCATCATCTATATCGGGTTCATGTGCAGCAAAAGTGATAATTCACTTTTTATTTTTCATCCAGGTAATGACACTGGATACCTTTTACTCCATATGAATGATATTGTTCTGACTGTCTCATCTGATGTGCTGAAACGAGATCATTATCCTGCTCAAATTCAAATTTGCTATGACATACTTGAGTAAGTTAAGTTATTTTTTGAGGATTTCATTGACCAGATCTGGAAATGCAATGTTCCTGTGTCAGTGTAAGTATGTCGAAGAAATTGTTTACAAGGCTAAAATGGAAAACTACAAGATCATTCCCACTCAAGTCGACTCGAAGTCGAAACTTGGTGCCAATGATGGGAATCCGGTGCTCGATCCTTCTCTTTATAGGAGTATTGTTGGTGCACTTCAGTATTTTACCTTCACTAGGTCCGATATTGCCTATGTCGTTCAACAGGTGTGTTTGTTCATGCATGCTCCTAGGGAGCCTCACTTTACTGCTCTTAAACGTATCATTTGGTACATTAAGGGTACTCTTAACTACGGATTACATCTTTATTCATCTGCACCGACCAGCTGATATCGTATAAGGACGCCGATTGGGGATGCTGTCCGGGCTACTGTGTATTTTTGGGTGATAATTTCATCTTGTGGTCTACCAAACGGCAAGCCACGCTTTCCCATTCGAGTGCAGAAGCATAATATAGAGGCGTTGCAAACGTTGTTGTCTATATCTGATGGCTAATAAACCTTCTTCTAGAGCTTCATTCTCCCTTACGTAAGGCATCTCTTGTCTACTGTGATAACATATCTGCTATTTACTTGTCTCATAACTCGGTTCAGTATCAGCGAACCAAACATATTGAGATGGATATTCATTTTATTCGTGAGAAGGTTGTCATCGGCCATGTTCGGGTGTTACATGGTCCTTCTTCCTATCCGTACGCATATATATTTACTAAGAGACTTCCTCGGCAGTTGTTCCTTGACTTCAGATCCAGTCTGAGCGTCCGGCTTCCTCCCGCTCCAATTGAGGGGGTGTTATAGAGAATAAATAAATATTCTTCATATATTCTGTAATTATTATTCTAGTGTAATTAGGTAAAGTAGATATCCTTATACAATTAGGTTTGTAATTGTAAACACCTATATATATTGCATAAATGAGAAGCCTCCAACCAAGAAAAAATACACTATTTTACAGAAACGACCGGATGGGTCATTACAATATATTAAACATATGTAACTAATTTGTATATTATAAAGTAAATATTATATGATTTGCAGCTATATTATATATCTTGCATATATAACTGCTTCTTAATGATGAATTTATCTAAATTCTTATTATCCATTATTTTACTTACTTCTAAGTATGTGTGACATCCTTACATATAAAATTAGAAGTGAAAAATAAAAATTGTTACATATTCAAAGCGAACAAACGTTAACAAATAAACGTAAAATACGAGATACACGTAACTTGAAGTTAAAACGTGTTATGCACTTTCCAAGTAACTAATTACTTAATTAATAATAAACTAATAAAAAATTGGGGAAAGAACGTACATGCCCCCTCAAATCAAATAATTACCCACCATATCTCTTTTTAAACTAATTATCCGCCACCCAAAATTATAATATCAATATGGTATCACCCCCGTCTCTTATATACAATGATTGTATCACATACTATTTCTTTCATTAATACACATCAGTCTTCTATGAAACTCATATAGTATATATATAATATATTGACATGGTATGATAGAAGATCATGTTTATTAATTAAAAAAACACACTTTTCCAAAAAAAAAAAACTCTCTATGATATCATCATCTTATATACATATACTGAAATGATATCATGGAGGACTGCTTCGAGAGACACTCCCCAATCTTTTATGATATCATCACGATCTATACCATAATTGAGATGGTATCATGGAGAACTGCTTCAGTCCTTCAATGACATGTTCACTTAGTCCTCCATGATACCATCTATCATCATGATATATAAATATACTGAGATAATATCATTGAGAACTGCTTCAGTCATTCTCTTAGTCTTTCATGTTACCACCATGATATATTAATATACGACGATGATATTATGGAGGAAGGGTTTTGGGGCAGAGGATATTCGGGTCGGTTGGGTAAAAGCAAAATTAATTTATGAGGGGGCATGAACGGATAAATATTTTACATTTTAGAGATATATTGTGTTGTTTCCCCTAAATAATTTACTAATAAACAAATAAAAAAGAAAAAAGATAACAGAAAATAAAACAAAAATTCAAAAAAAAAAACTGGCAGTTTGAAAAATGCATGTTAAAACATTAAAAAAAAGGAAAAAAGACACTACGTATCCATTAAGAATTTATTTAGCCCATATTTAGGCTTAATCACCTGAAATAGATGTCGACCCAAAATATTTACACTGATTTAGCCCAAACGCATATTATTCAACGAAAAGCCATTTCTGTTCCTTTCCCTTTGAATTTCATCTGTAATGTTCACTTACAGTACGTTTTTCATCTCGGTTTTGCTTCCCAAAAAAGGGTTTTCTTCTTGAATTTCGTCAAAAAAATTCCACTTTCTTCAAAATTTTGTACGATTCTTCTCCAAAATTCATCGTCGTAACCTTGAGCATATAATATGTTGGAAATTTGCTTTTGATGGGGGGTTGCGTCCACCCATATTTAATGACTTAAACACTAGGGTTCCGCATGTTGGAGACTTTGGTTCTTCACACGTGCATAATCTACTAAGTGAGTAGATGATCGTAGGACCAAGGATCGTCAAATTTCATTGAGAAATGAAAGAGATATTGGTCCACAAAGTAAGGTGTTTGAGACATGAAATATGGTATGGGACATCTCCCACATCGATGGAAAAAGAAAAATAACAGTCCATAAACTTCCTCTAAATTTCCACTCTTCAGCTTTACTTTCATGTTTGTTTTCTTTGTCGGAATTCAACTATTTGCTTTGTAGCGTTGAATAGTTGTTGTTTTATCTTGGGAGACTATTGCCCTCTAACGTAAAAACATATATACGGGGTAATCTTGTCTTAAGGACTGAGTGTTAACACTCGACTCAGCACAACTGTAACAAGTAGGTTTTAGTGTCTCTTGGTTTCAAGTTACCAAGATTCACAAGGAGCGTTCGACAATTGGAACAAAGACAAAGACTCAAAACGCATTCAAGAACAAAGATCAAGACCACAAAAGATTATTATTGCCACAATTCTTGTTGGCATCAAGTTTATTAATATTGTAATTCATAGTTTTTATCCTTTCGAAACACTTGTAATAGTTAGTTACTATTCCCGTACATTCATTGTTATACCGACAAGATTTGTACTAGTGCTCGAAAGATGTTTGCCAGCAGATATGATCCCAAAATCTGGCTGTGGTTTTCTTGTTGAAACCAGTTCTCTTGACAGTTCTGTAAACAGTTCAACCATTGTCTCTGTCATCAAATCTAGTCCTACTTTTGGGTCTCTCTTTGACAATAGTTACAAATCTATTTCCATCAAATGAGGGATCTCTGGATCTGATGTTGAGCTTTAATATACTATTGATAGTCATGCTGGCGCAGCAAGGATCAAGGAAGAGTTGTTGTCACCGCTCCCGAGAGTGGTGGAAACAGGCGCCCAAGAGAGGTGGAGGATATCAACTGGGACAAAAGGAGAAGCCTGAAGATGATGTTCTATCTTGCAGCAGAAGGTCTACACTTGTCCCAGACAAGGAATCCGAAGATGGGTTAAGTAAACTTTCTTCTTTATCAATAAGGAGATTAAATCATGTCTGAATAACATGAGTAAAGTAAGGCTAGGAATATGAAGTGGTTTCATTAAAAACTTATATTCCCTACTCTTTAAAATCAGAAGTTTAATCTCACATACCTCTTGATTAACGGTTGGACAGTTAAAAACAATAGCTTAAATAAAAGTTATGGACTTAGGTTGTAATAAAATTGTAATTATGGACAATCCTAAGTAAGTACCGGAAATTTTCCTGGGCACCAATCACAAGGAAAAAGGACTAGAGATAAACCTGTCACCGTTTCCGATAGAAGATCCTTCATTTGACAGGATGATATTGAAACTCAGTCATACAAAGCCTATGAGTGACTGGAGTGGGCCAGAATTTCCAGATCTTGAATGATCTAAAGGCTAAACGAAAGGCAGAAAAGAAATTGGACACTCAGTTTGCCAATGCAACTAGAGTGTGCCAGAGTATCTAGATCACTTATGATCCGGTTACGCCTAACCATGGGCAAGAGATTGTTCGTGTAAATTAACGTCACCTCCAAAGTAAAAGTAGTTGAAGAAGTTGTCCTCAAATGACTTCAGGGAATGGGATCACTCTAACAAGAGGTGATACATGTCCCAAATTTGGTTTCAAGGACGCTGTTGGTCAAGATGATTGAGACTAGTTTAACAGGTCTGTAATAACTAAGAATGGTACAGTAAATCTGTAGCCAAACGAATGATATATTTGCAATCCGTGCATCTATGTCATCATAGATTAAGACACGTTAAATAGAAAGTCATTCAAAAGCTAACTAAGTTGAGATTGTTGCCTTCTGTCGAAATAAACCCTAAAAATAAATGTGAGGTAGGCGAAAAGGCAAAATCACCTTTCCATTTCGTCAAAGGAATAACGAAAGAAGCCGCTCTACAGAACTAAGTCACACCTACATGGTTGATTTAAAGCTTGTTCGAAATAGAGGGGGATACAAGTACGTTGTGACCTTCATTGACGATGGTATAACATATTACATCCTCTGTTTGTTGAAAATCAAAAATGAAGTTGTTGAGCGCTACAAAGCAGAAGTTGGAAAACAACTAAGCATACGGATTGAGGAATTCATAGTGATAGAGGGGGAGAATGCAAAACATCGTTCAATAAATGACTTCTTTACTCACCGAGTATAACGTTGTTAGCAAGCCTGGCCGTACACCTAAAATAAGTAGGGCAAGATGACCCTTACCGCTAATGTGATTCTCTATAGAACTCCGCATAAGGATAACCCTCTATATGAAACATGGAACGAATCTCATCCACAAATATTGTGATATGGGGTAGTGTGTCAAGGGTTGAAATACCTAAGCTAAAGCAGGTCAAGATTGGACTTAAGATTGTAGATTGTATATCCACGGGATCTGCAAAGAACAGTAGTGCTTATCGCATCTCGGTGTCAAAGAATGATGAATTCTTTGAAGATAACTTTCCTTAAGAAGAAGAAAGAAGAAATCGCTCGAGGTTAACAAGAACCCGAGAGTGTCTGATTGTACGAAACTAGACGTTCCAGATCTACAGGACTCGGAAGTTGCTAACTATCAAGAACTTAATGTTCGGACTCTGAGAACTCAGGGATTCTAGATGTTGAACCAATGAGAAGCTAAGAGAGGACAAAGACGTGTTCCAAATCTTCTAGCTTGTATGGTTGAGAATGAACCGTGGACAATTAATAAAAAATTATCAGCTCCAGAAGCACTGCTTTGGAAAAAAGCTACAGAGAGAGAAATAGATTTCGTCAGATAGAACTATACTTATGTGATGGTTGATCTTCCTTCGGGAAAAGAACCTTTGGGTTGTAAAAGTGGATACTCAAATTGAGTAAAAAGTATATGGATCTACTAACGAGTATAAGGCCTCGACTACTTGGACATGTGCTCTTATGTGAATAGCTTAACATTCAGGGCCATTGTAGTCTTGTGTGACATGAATGTTGAAACAACGCCCTACAGAAGAGTTGGTTTTGTGGACTATTGGACTTTTTCCTGAACTTCCATTTTGGTCCCTGAAATGTTTATATTTTGGTCTTGTAAGTTTCAGATAAAACAGAAATAATAAATCTGATGACAGAAACATTGACTCTGAAGCTAGAAAGCCAACAGTTGGAAAATCAAAAGTCCGAAAGTGGAAGAAGAAAATGTCTGGAACAACCCGAGGGGTATGTGGTTCCATGGAAGAGAAAAAAGTCTGTCGACTTGTCAAATCTCTATGCGGGCTAAAACAGGCCCGAAGCAATGATACGAAAACTTTGATAGTACTCTACTATCGAAGGGTTTCTCCGTTAATGAGTGTAATGGATATATACATGAAAGATAATTCTGACTCGTTCGTCATGATATGTCTTTACGTAGACGACATAATTATCACAGGGAATAGTCCTAGGTTGATCCTAGAGACTAAGAGTATGTTGTAACAATGTTTCGACATGAAGAATATGGGAATCACAAATGACATCTTAGGAATTGGGAGTTCTAAGACATCTAACAATTTGGTCTAATCGAACTCATTTGTGAGGTTGTGATCTCGTTGAAAGTCACCAATGGATATGAATCATAGGCGATTGGAATCTTGGTGGACCCATATACCAGGAAATATATGCGCAGGTCACATGTAGTTTAATATATTTTACACACTACAACTGACCCGATATCGGCTTACAAGTAGATCAGTTAAACTAAGGTTCACTCATGATCAATAGATGACGTTAAATCGGATATGACGATATCTGAAATATTCTCTTATCTATGGATTATGGTATTCTGGATGTCCAGCAGTTCTGGGAGAACACAGTGATGCAAAATGGACATTAGACTTAAAGAACACCAAAAGCCACAATTGGATGTGTATGGTGTGTCTTTGAAAATGCTGTAAGCAAACTTCCATCGACCGATTTGTGATGGAATATGAGTTTACCGCTTTGTACAAAGCATGATGAGAAGTTGAGAAACTTCACCACCTCTTAGAGGATGTTCCTTATTGGGAGTAACTCGTGCATGCGCCAGTTATACACTGTAAGGGCATGAATGACGGTGTCTGGACATATCTGTCGGAGACATAAGATCGTATGGCAGTTGATCATCATGGATGTCACTTCCTTGATTACTAATCAAATGATATAGCATACCTTTAACTAAGGCACTATCCAAGGATCAAGATTTCTGTCTGTCTAGGGAAATTGGCGTAAAACTCAAACAATAAGAACTGATACGGTGGATACCCAACCTTACTGACTGGAGATCCCAGGAATTAAGTTCAATGGAAAAACTAAGTCATAGAGGTTCAGTTGAGCGCTTCGGTGGAAGCAAGAGCACTTTAGATGATGATTTATGTAAAGAAATATGAGTCCAAAGTCGTTCCCTTAATAGACATTAAAGTGCTACCTGCATGGTGGGTAGAGGTTAAGTTTTCAAAACCTTTAATTATCCTCACCAGTTGAGGTTAGGTTTGGAGAAACTTTTAATGGTTCCTAACACTTGTAAAGTGGGGTATAACAGAATACCTTATAGGAGACCACATATTTGAGTGCGAGGATAGGCCACCTCAAATGAACGTACTTAAGAATCCAAGTGTGTCCACGACCACAAAGGACAGAACAATAAGAATGAAAATGAATAAGAGGAGTTATTGTGTTGGTATCATTGTCTTGGCTTACACTATACACTGACGGTTCAAGCATCACATTCACCACATAATAGGTAAGTCCGATGGTATTCAAATAGGAAGGTTCAAAGCGGAAGCTACCTTTCCTGATTCAATATCTTTCCGCTGAAAGACTGCTGAAGTGCACCAATTTTCTTTCAAGAAGGGATTGTTGGAAATTTGCCTTTAGTGGGGGTTGCGTACACCCATATTTAATGACTTAAACACTAGGGTTCCGTATGTTGGAGATTTTGGTTCTTCACACGTGCATAATCTACTAAGTGAGTAGATGACCGTAAGGCCAATGATCGTCAAATTTTATTGAGAAATGAAAGAGATATTGGTCCACAAAGTAAGGTGTTTGAGACATGAAAATATAGTATGAGACATCTCCCACATCGGTGGAAAAGGAAAAAGAACAATCCATAAAGTTCCTCAAAATTTCTACTTTTCATGTTTGTTTTCTTCGTCGGAATTCAACCTATTTGCTTTGCATCGTTGAATAGTTGTTGTTTTATCTTGAGAGACTATTGCCCGCTAACGTAAAAGATATATACGGGACAATCTTGTCTTAAGAACTAACACTCGACTCAGCACAGTTGTAACAAATAGGTTTTAGTGTCTCTTGATTTCAGGTTATAAAGATTCAGAAGGAGCGTTCAACAGTTGGAACAAAGACAAAGACTCAAAACGCATTCAAGAACGAAGATCAAGACCACAAAAGATTATTATTGCCACAATTCTTGTTGGCATCAAGTTTATTACTATTGTAATTCATAGTTGTTTATCCTTTCGAAGCACTTGTAATAGTTAGTTACTATTCTCGTACATCCATTGTTATACCCAACACAATACACTTTATATTTTCGATTTTCTTTTCAAAAGAGAATTTTCGTCTTGAATTTCTTCAAAATTTGCCCATTTTTCTAAGTATACAACATGATTCTTCTCATTTTTTTTCTCTATACTATGATTGTAAAAGCAAAGCAAGAGTTAAGGCGAAGTTTGGGGGTAGAGGGGTGAAATTCGACCACAAGTTTGTTAGTGAGGATGATAATTTTAGTGAATCATATGGGGAGGGGGGGGGTTGCCCCCCTCGAGTAGAAAGACAAGGTCACAGAGTGTAATATTAGTTGATTCTCCCGTTGAGAAATTGACTAGTTCACAGTAAAACAAGGATTGATTCTATAAAAAAAGCATTGAAACTTCAAGAAGGCAAAGATTCTAAAAGTAATCGAAAAATGGGTGGATAAGGTTAAAAAAACGTGAAGCCTGCCGATGAGGCTGATGTTGGTCTATAAAAAGATAAAGAAATGCATTCGTCGCAGTGATGAGGAGGAGGATGTTGGTGTTGAAAATATTTATTAAACGTGAAATAAAGTTAATTCTATTTAATTACGAATTGAATAATTAGGGGCCCCACACGTCGGAAACGTTGTTTCCACACACGTGTACATACAATGTCAATGATCATAATTTCCTTAAATGGAAGAGATATTGGTACGTATATGAATTGTTTGAGACGTAAGATAATAGACGGTTATTGGTCAAATAACGTTGGTTTCACGTTGGTAAATGAAGGAAGAAATGTACAATGTGTTTAAAGATGAAACGAGTCATGAATCGCCGCGGCCCTATCGGGCCGCGGTGCCAAACTGCAGGGCCACAATGCCAACTCTCTGAAGTTGTGGCGCCGTGGCGCCTCCCTGCAGGGCCACGGCGCCGGTAGTCCAGAGGCTGCGACGGGAGACGAAAAGACATGACTCTTGAGCTGGTTTTTGAGGCATTAAACCTCTATTACATCCCAAATGAATTCAGTTATTATTTGGCTGAATTAACACTCCATAATCAAGGTCATTACATGGTCATTCAAGGCCATTACATGGGCAATTGGATAGTCATCTTCACAACACTATAAAATGAGGCCTTAGGCTCATTTGCAAAACACTTGAAATCTGAAATACTTCTTCCTCTCTTGCAAGCACAAAACACTCAAAGATTTTTCTTCCAAAGAAAACACTTGAGTTCCCTTTGCTCATTTGTTTGATTGATGTTTTATCTTGGGAGATAAGTTGTCATTACAACCATTGAAAGGATATACTGAGCAATATTATCTTAAGGATAGATCAAGAATTTGGTCGACTCAGCAAGCCCTTCTATTTAATTATTTCCAAGTTTTATTACAATTTGTTGTTGTTGTTATTTTTTCGTTCTACACATTACCACTCACAAGCTTAAGATAATATTCACTATTTCAACAACAACAACATGTCTGCTGAAGATCAATTCAACGCTTTGAACAACACCAATGCTCAAGGCAATCCCACTGCCTTCAATCCCAACACTCAAGGCAATGACACTGCCTACTCTCTCACTAATCCAGGCATTCCAAATGCCTTCCAACCTGCTGCGTTTGGCACAACTAGTGCCTCCACTGCTCCTCAAGGCGTTCACAATGCCCATGATCCTGCTCAAGGTACTTACAACGCCTTTGCTACTGGTCAAGGGAGTACTCCTGCTCCAACTCTCGCTGGTTTTCATCATGAACGTCCCGAAAAGTTCATGAGTACACATTTCAAGCGATGTCAGCAAAATATGTTGTTTTTCCTGACGGTTATGGGACTAAAACGTTTCCTAACCGAAGACCCTCCACAAGTTGGGGATGACACGGACCCTCAGCCAAATAATTTGGCAGGAGGGGGCCAAGGTAACCATGTTAATGACGACATGTAGATGGTTCGTGAGGCATGAAAACACAGTGATTTCATGTGCAGGAACTACATTCTAAACAGTTTGCCCGATCCTCTCTACACGGTATATTGTACCGTTGAAACTGCCAAGCAGTTATGGGACAAACTACAAAAGAAGTACAACACCCAAGATGCGGGTAGTAAGAAGTTCATCATTGAAAAATTTCTGAAATTTCAAATGGTGGATAACAAAAATGTGTCAACCCAAGTCCAGGAATTTCAAATGATTCTACATCATCTAGACTTGGAAGGATTGAAGCCCAACGAGCAATTCTTGGTTGGGGCATTAATCGAAAAGTTGTCTCCCTCGTGGAATGAGTTTATGAATTACTTGAAACTCAAAACGAAGGAGATGACTTTAGACGAACTTATTGTCAAACTCCAGATACAAGAGGACAATAAGGAGGCCATATCAAAGGGGCAACAACCCGCTGAGGCTAAGGCAAATACTGTACTTGTACTGCCTTCTATTATAAATAAAACTGAGCATTCCTTTTACATGTTTGTGTCTTCTAATTTATAGTGTCATAGATTAGACGTGTTAACTATCAATTTATATTAAGATTGGTAAAGTTGGAATCATTGCTCTCTATCGATATAAACCCTCAACATAAGTGTGAGGTGGACATGGAGGCAAAGACTCTCCAAAAAGTTCTCTTAGATCCGTCGAAAGGGAAACCGCTTCTCTAGAACTCACATATATCAATAGATGTGATTTAGAACTAGAGGGAGGGAACAAGCCCTTTGTGACTTTCTTAGATGATGGCATACGATTTTGCCACTTTACTTACTTAAAGTAAAAATGGAGCCTCTGAAACATTTAAACGTCACAAAGCAATGATGAGAACCTACAATGTCAATGGATCTATAGACAAGACATTCATATGTATGTTCATGACGATCGCCGCCTTGCGGGATCTTAAATTACATCAAATGAATGTCGAGATAGTCTTCCTAAATGATGATTTGGAAGGAGAAATATACATAGACCAACTAGAGGGGTATGTGGTTTCAGAACAAGAGACAAAGTGCATCCGCTTGTCAAATCATTATCTGAGTTGAAACAGTCTAAATAATGGCACGAGAAATTTGATAGTACCCTACTATCGTAAGGAGTCTCTATTAACAAGTGTGATGAGTGTGTTTACATGAAGAGGAAATGACCGATTCATTAGGCATAAGTTATGACCGATTCATTAGGTATAACATTCCTCTATGTAAACGAATTGTTGATCACTGGTAGCAGTCCTAGGGTAATCCTAGAGACTAAGATTGGGCTAAAAACAATGTTTTGACATGAAAGATATGGGTGTCGTAGATGTTATCTTAGGGATCAAGGTCATGTCTTCTAACAAATCATGTGCCTCATTGCCACTCTTCTTCATGAGCGTTCCCCCTGCAGCAGCATCAATTATAGTACGAGTAGTACCACATAACCCATTGTAGAAGATATGGACCAATATCCACTTCTCAATCCCATGATGCGGACACTTTCTCTACACATCTTTGAACCACTCCCACGCATCATAGAGTGACTCTCCATCCATCTGATAGTAATTATTAAGCTCTCCTCTGAGCTTTGCTGCTTTGGATGGAGGGAAGAATTTGGCAAGAAACTTCTGGGCTAAGTCTTGCCATGTAGTGATGGAGTTTGTAGGCAAAATATTCAACAAACACTTAGCTCTATCCCTAAGTGAGAATGGAAATAGCCTCAATCGAATGACATCATCAGTAATGCCATTCTACTTGAATGTAGCACACAACTCCACATGTGTGGGTCTTCAGACGACAACTCCCAAACCAAATGTGCTCTGCACTACGTGTGCGAATGGCTGGTTTTATCTCAAAGTTATTGGCTTCCACACCTGGAAGCCTGATGCAAGCCTGTATACTAGGTAGAACGTAGTCTACCAAGCTCATCTCAGCAGGAAGCTGGACTCGATCTCTCATCTCTGCTCCTTCATTCAGCCCGTTTTGATTCTGTTGATTTTCCATTGCTACAGAATCAACAATTCTCTTCTCTTTCCTGTTCTGTCTACACAATCTTTCAATTTCAGGGTTCACAGGGATAGGAGTGTCTGATCCTCTCCTACTTCGCATAAATGAATTTCCTGAGTTTGATAAAAAAAAACAACAAACAGATCACGACAAAATGTTCTAAAGTAAAAAAAAACTGAAAATAAAAACCAAATTAGAAATAAAACTAGATAATTCGATATTGATAGTATGTCAGTCCCCGAAAACGGCGCCAAAAACTTATTGCGATATTTATGTATGCTTACACAAGTGTACGTATCGCTTAAGTAATATAATCTGTAAGACCGAGTTATCGTCCACAGAGACTGGTTTATCAAGTACCGAATATCTAATCTATGGTATCTATTTGATTAACGTTCTTTTGGTTGGTGATTATAACTAAGAGTTAAAACTAAACAAAGTGCGGAAAATAATTAAAAATGATAATACTTTGGATTTAAAACAGATATGAAGGAAATATGGCTTCCAATCTCCTCAACTATCCACTATTTCACGTGTTAATGCAATGCTAATGATTCTTCTTCTTATTAAGATAGCAGGTTAACTAATATGTTCTATATTCTGGTTAGGATATATAAAAACTCAACCTTATGCAGAAACCTTCTATATTTCTATGATAGATTTTACCACACAGGATGATTAAGAATAATAACCTTAAATACTACACAAGTATCGAGGTACTTTCGTCCACGATTTTAACCTATGTCTAAGCAACTACAACATATTCAAATCTCACCTCTCGGATCTCGATTCGAAATCATATAAGTTATGACAATTAATGGCCAGTTAATTATCAAGCAATCAATATAATATTGAATAGATATTAATATGCTGAAGAAGAAATCAATAACTATGCATTAACTGTATGAAAAGAGTTTCAAGTGATTCGATGAAAAACCCTAATAAAGAAATTAGCTCCTAGACATTGTCATGCTAAGAACTAATTTAATATCCAACATAAACTGAAATTAAAACAAAGGAAAGAAAAGAACTTGAACAATTCGATGTCTACAATTATAGCTTGTAGCCTCCTTTCTTGCCTCCAAAGTATGATCTCCAATAATGAAAGGGTTTTAGAGTTTTATATCTGAAAAAAACTGTGTTTCAGACCCTTTTACCCTTCTGAAATTCGGCCCAGAATTGTAAAATCTCGGGTCGGTGCCGTGGCCCTGCATTCTGGAGCCATGGCGCTGAAACTTCTGCAGCTCTCTGGACTTTCAATGCCATGGCCCTGCATTCTGGCACCATGGCGCTGACGACGTGAAATTCAGGATTTCGTCAGATTTTTTTCTTGGGACTTCTTAGGTTTCATTTCTCGGGCTTTGCTTGTGCAATTTCATTGTCACGACCCAACCCCGGGGCCGCGACTGGTACCCTATCGGGGTACCCTGTCAGGTATATGTCAGAGAATAGCAGCGGAACATACATAACACATAGCTTATAAAAAGGGTAAACATCACTGGCCAGCCGATAAAGCTGTCTTCCATAAACATACTTAACAATGTATAGTAGTACAACTGGTTCTTAGAGCCCAAACATAAATGTGACCACAGACCTCTAAAGATAACAACTATGGCGGGACAGGGCCCCGCCATGCCCCTGAATGTACAAAATACCTATAGCATCAGGGAATATCCGTACCAACAAAACAAGCTTCCGGAGGAATGGAGCTTCTGACACCTGAGTAAAAGATCCTAGGAATGAGGATCGCCACCGCTTTCACATGCGGCATGACGCGGCCCAGGAAGGGTCGATGTGACGTACCAAGTATGTAAGCGGAAAATCGTAGTAATATCATAAGTCAAAATAAGTGAGTCATAGATAAAATCAATTTCCTTGACCGTGTCTTACTAACAATGAGTAATAAGTATAAATCTTATAGCATAAAAATAGGAGGCTCGCGA
The DNA here is from genome assembly GCA_029844215.1 of Przewalskia tangutica. Classification (NCBI taxonomy): domain Eukaryota; kingdom Viridiplantae; phylum Streptophyta; class Magnoliopsida; order Solanales; family Solanaceae; genus Przewalskia; species Przewalskia tangutica. Next base: position 38,275 of record JAQGDG010000568.1, on the reverse strand, counting down.
TCAAAGCAGGTACCTCGCGTAGTATCATTAAGCAATCCTACTCGGGACTATTTCACCCGCATGGGTCCTGTGGACCGCGTGAGGTCATCCGCCGTCGTGGGACTATTTCACCGCGTGGGACTATTTCACCCGCGTGGATCTGTGGACCCGCATGAGTACCATCGCGCCGTACTCGCGTGGGACTATTTCACCCGCGTGGATCCCGTGGTGGGATCGCGTGAGTCTGGCGCGCGCTCGCGTCATGGGTAGCAAATCCATGGCATAGATAATAACCCGGTTTACCGTAATATCTAAATATATAACATAGCTCATCCGGCTATCATACATAACATAAGCACTACCGGTCTATCGTATCATATATAAGCACTACCGGCCTATCATATCACAACATAAGCACTACCGGCTATCATATCATACATAAGCACTACCGGCCTATCGTAACATAAGCAAGTTAAGAAATCCCTAACTTCTTATTAACATTATTAATATATCCTCTCATTTTAGTATCCTAAGGCACTAACATGTCTTTTAATAGAAAATCAGAATTCAACCCAAGTACTATGTACTTCAGCTTTTAAGAAAAACTCTTTTTATACAAAGATTCCAAGATACTAATCACCATAGTATCAAGTTACAAGTTCTTTTCAAAACAAGTCACATTTCCTTTTAGAAATATAATAGGCTTCTAAATCAAGTGACTTCATTTCCTTAAAAACCTTAGGCAACCAATGCCTAAAACCAATCCACATTCCATAGCTTCGAATCCTTTACCCGTACTTGTTTTAATTAGAGTAATCCATTCTTTGTGAACCTTTCAAAAACTAATATAACCAACTTCCCATAAAGTCATTATATTAGCGTTATTCCTTCACAAATACATTTTCCTAAATCGATGGACTTATACTTTTGAAATGAAACAAGTATCATATACTTTAAAACAAGTGTAGATTATCAACTCTTGTACGTATACCGTACTACATAGATACAACTATTCATGCTCAAGAGATAGGAAAGCTCTACATACCTCGTTGGTCAATCCACTTGCTAAGTCCAACTACCGCAAGTAATATGTCAACCTATAATAACCATAGTGCGTTGATTAACCTCTAATTTCAATGTAGAAATTTCAAATTCAAGTTACCAAATCCTAAGGAAAATTGGGCAGCATTTCCTTTGTTTCTACTCACTTTGCCACCTTTTTCAAAGGCCGATTTTTAACACTCAAACCCCTCATAAGGCCCAACATCCAAACCAACACAAAGGGGTTTACATACCTAATCTTGGGTGTGTAAAATTCTGCCCCATAAGTTATAGTAATACACTTAACAATTCTAAAGTAGTTTGTAGGCTACAACATGCTCATAATATCTCTTTAGCCAAATCCTTCATACCCAACCCACATTTCTTGCATGCAATGACTCTAATAGCATAATTTACTACCACAAGTACTTCCTTCTTAACATGCAACAATAAAACTAATAATAGAGGAAGAATCATTACCTTAGAGCTTTAGCCAAATTTATCCAACAATTTGCTAGCCTCTATTCCAAGAACACCACCACAACAACCTTCACAAGCTAGCCCCAAACTTCCTTCTTGCCTTTTACTTTTCAGATTTTTCCTAAGGCTAGAATACCTCTTGGAGTTTTAGAGAGAAGGAGGAGCTTGAAATAATTTAAGAGAGAAGGAGGAGCTTTTTCTAAGAGAGAGATGAAAGATGACCAAGTCTTTAAGACTTGGTCAATATAATGCATCTGAAAATCGGATGGGGACACTTGTCCCACCTGTGCCCTTTAAAATAAAAATCGACTTTTCCTAAGTTTTTACTTTGATTTCACGCCAGGCGCGCCAGCTTCCGGCTGCGCGGCTAACTCTGCGACCGACCGGATCTTTCGCCGCGCGGCCTTCCCGGCTGGCGTACTGAAACTTCAGCGACCGCCCGGTTTCCGCGCGACTGGCCGCGGCGTCACAATCACCCGCTTGGCGCGCGCCTACCTCGGCGCGCTTGAACCCTCGAACGCGGTCGGACCGAACCACTGGTATAACATTCATCCTCAAAAGTAGTATTCTCTCTTTTATGACCGTTGTGACTCAAAAGAAAGAAAAACAAGCCTAATATTATACCAAACGCAAAAGAAAAGAGTAAAATACTAACTAAAAATGACTCAAATGTGTGTATAAAATACACTCAACAAGTAGGTGCACGGGGGGTGGGTAGGGGGAGGTAGAAAAAATTTCATATTTTCAATCATTTTTTATAAAAGTAACAAAAAATCTGAAATAGAAATTTAAGAATGTGGTAGGTGGACTGGGGGGAGGGTGGTAAGAAAAATTTCATATTTTCAATCATTTTTTATAAAAGTAGGAAAAAATATGAAATAGAAATTTGAGGATGGGATAGGGCAATGTGGTGGGGTGGGGGGTAGGGGGAAGAAAAAAATTCATATTTTTTATAAAAGTAAAAAAAATATGACATAGAAATTTGAGGATGTGGTGGGGGTAGGTGTGGGCAGGGAGGGGGGGTAGGTTTGGACATATTTGAGTCATTGACTATCATATTGTCGTTACATTTCTTATGTACAACATAATATTATTTTGTTATTAAATATTGTAATTAAATAATTTTAATTTTTTTATTAATGTGTAAAGATATACTATTTTTTAGAAACATAGGATAGAAAAATATATTTTAAATAGTTTTAAATCTATTAACAGGAATATTCTAGTAAATTTGCATAAATGTGGGCCAAATGAAAGCATTTATGTTTCTAAGTACTTACATAATTATAGGTCAAACACCCTAACAGATTCTCAGAAATAGTTTACAGAACTACTTCTAAGACACAGAAACACTTTTCCAGAAGCTTGGTCAAATAGACCCTAAAAATGTGTTTGGTCATAGTTTTTCAAAACATATTTCACTTTTTGTTTTGAAAAATATGTAACATTACTTATACCCATAAGTTCTAAAGACTATCAAGAATACCCAACCATCACTACAACAAAAAGGACCTACGATGATGGTTAAAAATTGTCATCTGAGGGGTGGATGACGGTTTTTATAAGTGTTAATATTGGGTTTGGTGTTGTGACACATATCATTTTAGTACTAAGTTAAAATTGAAATGTTGGAACAAATGACACGACATTGGACAACGTTACAGAAACTGTTTTGCCTTACTTCAAGCGAAGCAAATCTCGTGGGATTTTCACCACGATGGTAAAGTGACTTGGCAAGGTGATTAGGAGCTGATGAAAAAATGTGGGAAGAACAAGTCAAAGCTATTGCTAAGCTTAGGGGAAAAGTCCAAGAAGTTAGACGATTTTGCTCGTGATCTTCTCCAACAAATCTTATCGGCTTCCCACCTTTCCCTCAACATCTACAATAAGTCGATGAGCTTTTCAAGGACGAATCTACTATAAATAGAGAGGGAAGAAGAGTGAATCGATATCCAGAAACAAAATGTAAAATACCAAGAGAGCTCTCGGGATTTCATCTCAGAAATCTGGATCACAAATGTTGCATGAGTGTGTCGACAATATTTTGTCCAACATTACAGTCGTTGTTTAGATTCTAGATTAGCTATGTATGGTGCGATTTTAATGAGAGGTTGTCTATGTCTACGTTGTTAGATTTTTCAGGCAGAAGTCATATGCGACTTCAACTTTTAATTCCTTTCTGTTTTATCTTGTAAATATGTATTGAAAGGAGTTTGTATATTTGTATATAATATATATACAACACTTCAGTCATTGACTGTCATAGGTTATATATTATATATAACCTATTTAAATATTACACACTTGTGTTCTTTAAATTTCGCTACATTTACTCGTTAAAGTTTCTGTTTTTACTAAAGTGTTGTCACTGGTGTCGGACGACATTATCGTCGACATTCGGGAACTGAATTGGCATTCGAGTTTATTTATTTCCAGTTTGTTTTTATTGTTCCATAGCCCTCTGAGACCTAACAAGTGGTATCAGAGCCAACACAATAAGTGTTTGGTCCTGTTATTCAAAGCTATGGATCCGACAAATCTAAATATTGGTAGACTTCTCATTTTAGATGATACAAATTATGTCTATTGGAATATTCGTCTACGTTCTCACATTAAATCAATTGTTGTTAGGGCATGGAGATCTATAACCAATGCGTATGTTGTTCGATATTCTGTAGGATGAGGAAGGTGACATTCTTGTTAAACTGAATCCGAATGGACGGTGGAAGAAACCAATAATGCTAGCTTTAATGAAAAGGTATTAAATGCAATTTTTGGATGAGTTGATCTTTACATGTTCAAACTCATTCAGAACTGTCCAAAAGCTAAGAATGCATGGGATACTCTACAAATTCATTGTGAAGGTAGCTCAACTGTCCGTCGAACAAAGCTACGCATGCTCATGAGCATTAACGTTTAAGGATGGAAGAAGCAGATGATATTTAATCTTATTTTGAAAAGTTGATTGACATCTCTAATGAATGTCAAGTTGTTGGTGAACCATTAACCAACACTCAACTTGTTGAAAAGGCTCTCCGTTCTCTTCCTGAAAAGTTCAATTTAAAGATTTATGTCATTGAAGAAGCTCACAATCTTGCTACTATGGACCTTCATACCTTGATGAGCATTCTCAAAACCTATGAAATGAACATTGAGAATCAAATGGAACTATATAAGAGCAAGAATATGGCACCTCAAGTTCAATCCTCATATAATCAAATCAATAAAGAGGATGAGAATCTTGAAGAACTCGGTGAAGGTGCTAATGTTGCCTTACTCATTCGAAAATACAATTCGATGGTAAGGAAGTTCAACAATGAAAGAAATCAATCTAAATCTAAACACCATCAAAACCAATACTTGATCAAAATTCCACCAAGTTTCTTCCAAGTACTCAAAAAGGAAGTCCACTAAGAAGAACCAATTCAAATCGTGTCAAATTTGATCTCAACCAACTAGAGTCTGTTCAATGTCATGCTTGCTCAGGTTAGGGTCATTATGCTAATGGATGTGCAAACACTCTTAGAAAATTTGGTAAGAATCTATGGATCTCGCTTAGTGACGATGAATGAGAAGAGGAAGAAGATCAAGAAGTTGAATCACAAGCAATGCTGGTCATTGTTTATGAGCGATTTGTGCGATAATGAAGATGTAAATGCGTAATGTTGCCTCGAGATGTCACGACATTTGGATAACATCCGCAACATCTGATCTCGTGACATTCGAAAGGTACATATTCTTTAACTATTCTGATGTTAATTGCTTTAGTGGTTTTATTTCTAATGGTGAGGCTGAGAGTATGGATCAAGTTGAATGCAATGATGACATGATTAACGAATTACAAAGCATTTATAAAGACTTAATCATAGAATTCAAGTAACTTGACACAAAGGTAAAATCTTTAACTCGTGAGAATGTAGATCTAAAAGGCACAATAACCTGACTAAAGGTTGTACTTACCAAAAATGATACTTAATTTAGTAAGATTCGTGCAAAATTAGATTTAGCCGAAGCAACCTTCCATAACCTCAACTCAGGGACTTCTAAATTGAATGAGATACTCAGCTTTAGTAAACTTTCACATACAGGTATTGTGTACAAAAACTCTCTTAAAAATATATGCTCTAGTTTGTTTGATAAAAAAGAGAAAATATGTTTTATAAAAGAAAGAGGAATAGGTAATATTGTTTCAAACTTAAGATTCTGTGAGCAAATGTTGCCTAAAAGGTTGTCCAACATCTCGGACAACATTTGAAGCAACATTTCTGAGCCGAAAGGTAAAAAATATTTTAAAAGAGTTTGGGTTCCCAAATGGATATAAGTTGTAATGTTGCGATAACTGTTTTAAGAACTAACATTGCAGGTTCTTGAAACGTTGATTGTGGATGTTCTCGCCACACGACAAGACAAAGAGTTTTCTAAAGAATTATGAGTCATTCAATGGAGGTAACATAACTTACAGATGTGGCAATACAAGAAAAATAATTGGAAAATAAATCTTGGATGTTCTTGGATTTCCAGCCTTAAGAAATGTCTTACACGTTGATGGTTTAATGGCTAATTTAATTAGTATTAGTCAATTGTGTGATGACAACCTTGAGGTAAAATTTAATAAGAATGTTTGTGAAGTTACGAATGAAGTTAATGAATGTGTCATGTCAGGTACTAGAACAGGTGATAATTATTATCTTGTTGCAAGACAAGAAACATGCAATAATGTCAAGATAGACGACACAACACTATGACATCAAAAGTTGGGGCATGTCAACTACCGCAATCTGAAAAAATTGGTCTCATATGAAGCGGTTAGAGGCTTACCCAATCTCAGCCATAAAGGTAAAATTGTCTGTCAATATTGTCTAAAAGGTAAGCAAACCCGTATTTTCCATAATGTTCAGAATGATGGACAACATTCAGTGCGTCTCATCGTTACAATTATTGCACATGGATCTTATAGGTCCAATTGAGGTAGACAATTTAGGAGACATGAGGTATTCTTATGTGATAGTAGATGATTTTTCTAGATTCATGGATATATTTCTTGAAAGAAAAATCACAAACTTTTGACATGTTTAAAATTTTACACTCTAGAATTAGGAACTTGTTCTATTCTCCTATTTTTCGGATTAGATACGACCATGGAAAAGAATTTGAAAATAGTTTCTTCACAAAATTTTGTGAGAAAAAAAGGAATTTTCCATGAGTTTTACGCTCCCCAAAACTCCTCAACGGAATGGGGTAGCGAAAGGAAGAATAGAACATTGCAAGAAATGGCTAGAGTTATGCTTAGTTCTAAAAAATTGTCAAAACATTTTCTATTGCTTGTCATATCACTAATAGAGTTTATTTAAGGTTTGTAACAAAGATGACACCCTATAAAATTATAAATGGAAAGAAACTTAATTTGCGTTACTTTCATGTTTGTTTTGGTGTATTTGTTACATTTTAAATGATAGAGATCATTTGACTAAGTTTGACTCTAAGAGTGACAAAGAATTTTTTGTTGGCTATTCACAAAATAATCATGCTTGTCGAGTATACAATCTAAGGACAAGAACTGTACAAGAGTATGTAAATATTATTTTTGATGATTTTTCTGCTTCTACAGGAAATACAACTGAAAATACACTATAGTTTCAGTGGAAAATGTGCAGACTGCTAAATAACCAGATGTTGCCCAAAATGTTACCACATTCTAAGCAACATCTGAACCTGAACCAGATACCACAGAGGGTGTGGATGAGGAGTCAAATGCTGAATTGATAGATCAAGTTCGAAGGGACCCCTCATCAAGGATTAGGAAGAATAATCCAACATGTCAGGTGATAGGGGAGTTTTTAGGGAATTAGAACAAGAGGGAAAGAACTACTCAATTACAGAGATATAGTAAGGTATGTGTGTATGTCTACCATATACTAAAAGGTTAGTCTTATTGTTCTATATTTGAACTAGAACCAAAGAATGTTGTCGGTGTAGATATTATAATTGCTCAAATCTACGTGGATGACATAGTCTTTGGATCGACTTTACAGTCGTACCGAAATTCATTTGTTGAAGCTATGTCATCGACATTTGAAATGAGCATGATTGGGGAATTAACTTTTTTCTTAGGCTTGCAGATAAAGCAAAGTGAATATGAATTTTTCATCTACAGAGTAAATATGCCAAGAAGCTAGTTAAAAGATTTGGATTGGAAAATGCTAAACAGATGAAAACTTCAATGGGATCGTTGCAGAAGGTATCTAAGGACAGTGTTGGTGAAAATGTCGACCCAACATTATATCGATCTATGATAGGTAGCCTTTTTTATCTTACTGCTAGTCGCCCGGACATTATGTTCAGTGTGTGTTTTTGTGAGCGTTTTCAAGCCTGTCCCAAAATCTCCCACTTAAACGCCGTAAAATGTATTATTAGAAGATATGTTATCGACACATGTGAGTTGGAAATTTGATATTTCAAAGACATTAATCCTAATTTAATAGGGTATAGTGACTCAGAAGTTGGAAATGTGGATGATAGAAAAAGTACAAGTGGATGATGTTTTTATCTTGTCAATAACCTTGTTTTATGGTATAGTCGTAAACAAAATTGTGTCTCACTTTCAACTGTTGAATCTGAATATGTAGCAGCTGGAAGTTGTTGCTCTTGACATTTTCATATAATCATATTTGTTGCAATGTTGATCTTAACTGATTTCAGAAAAATCAGTTTTTTCTCCCTATTATTTTTGCCTTGTTTTAATAGAAATTTTAAACTTTAAAATGATAAGATTAATTTTTATTCCTACCGTGATGTTTAGTTGTTTTATCCCAATATTTTAGGTGTAAGTTATGGTGTAAAATTGAAATATTTAAAACTAAGGGATTTTTGTTGCTTAGAAAAGTTTGTCATATATATAAATATTCTTCTCATTTGTTATTTTTTTATCATTTCCGAATTTTTCTTAAAGAAAAGGAAATCACATCATATATTGGGTATAATCCTTCCTACCTACCCGATGGAATCATCACCAGTCCAAACTCCATCCTCTATCACAAACCCAAATTCCTCAAAACCTTCTCCACAATATTCACTTATGGAAATCTCTCCAATGTCAACACCAACCAACACACCGACCAACATTTCTATGAGTACTAGCCCTCGTATGAACACTGAATCATCTGAGTAAAATAACCCACAGCAACGGTTATCTTCTTCACCATCCACAGAGGACTTGTCCAAAGCTATAGTATTTAAAGGTTTAGATGAACCTTTAGACCTCAGGTACCCAGGTGATAACAACAATCCAGTAGATGTTGATGCAACATCTGATATTTCAGCACTGGGTAAAAGATCAAGATCCTCCACATTTCCAACTCGTCGATCGAGTAGAATATTTGAGAGAACAGTTCGTGAAGAATCAAGCAACAAAAGGTTCAAATTTGATACATCTGCTTGCTCGAGTAGTGACAGTGATGACACAGACTTGGTGTTCTCAACTGAAGAGAGTGAAGAAGAACCAACTACTTCTGTACTGTAAAATGTGTCTCAAGAAAATAGGGAAGTTCCTGATGAAACTTCATTGAAGCAATTCTTCCCAAAGGGAATTTTCAGATATGCTAAATTGAGTGTTGCTCCGAATGTTATCACTGATGCCACAACATCTCAAGCAATATTTCAGCCAAATCAGAAGAGACACAAACTCCAACATCCTCCAGCAAAATCGAATCTGATTGAGACCTTGAGGTATGTATCTACTCAGACAAATTCTATTCTAAAACTAATTCTGATAACTGGGACTGGTACAAGAATAAAGTTGTTAGATCTGAAAAAGTATTAGACATTGCCTCCTATTCAGAATATGGTTTGGTAGAGTTCTTAAAAGAAAGACAACTCCTAGGATCTGTTACTGAGAAAGGACCATATGTTGATAAAATAGTCAGGTTGTTTTATGCTAATTTAAGTTTTGATATAGAGGATACTGGATCAAAGAAATTTGGGAAGGTATATCTCTATAACAGAGTATATTTTTTCACACCTGCTATTATAAACCAATGTATGAGATTAAATGTTAAGGAGAATGTTAGAGAAACAGAACCTGCAGTGGATAATAGAGATGAAGTAATTGGGTACCTCACATGAGGTATAATGCATAAGTGGATCTCTAGATGTCCAGTCTCTAAATTAACAGTCTTGTTTGTCACCCTTCACAAATTGATATACACAATTGGCTTCCTTCAATGAATGAGTCAATTGTAACTACATAATAAACCACCCTGCTGTATAAAATTGGGAAAGGTTTGAGAGTTGATCCGGAAAAATGATCTTCCATGAGTTGTCGACTTGACACAAGCAGAATCAACCTCAATCCTCCTTTATCCTCTTTGATATACAATATTTTAACTACCCAAGGTCTTAAGCCTAAGAGAGGACACATTAGGGAAGGCCCTTGAATTGTACACAGTAAACAAAACAGTTTTGAAGAGTAGAGACAGAGTCATCGATCTAACCTGAAAAATATAAGGAAATAGTACAGATGTTGACAAGAATGTCACAAATATTCTTGACAACACTGGTCCAAGACAGTCTCCACTTTCTACTGAATGGCTTGTGAATCAAATTGCAAAGATCAACCAACAAATCTCTGAGGTTGATCGTGAAGAACGCTCGATTGCCGAGACCGATTCGTGATCTGCTTTCTTCAGAAAAAGGGGAAGAAAATGATGATGCTGCTAAAGTCGGGGAAGTAGAGGAAGTGCAGAAGTAGAGGAAGTGTTGATGCAGGGGGAGCTGAGAAAGAAGGATAGAGGTTGTTTTTCTGTGCAGAGAAGCAGTTATGCAGGAGTAGAGAGTTGCTAGAAGCTATTGTTGCTGTATGTTGAGTTAGGAGGAGCTCTTGCTAAGGTCGTGAATGTTGCTCAATCTGAGCAGTTAACTGTTTGACCGGATGGATATTGATTTGTGTGGACAATGGAATATTACTTTTTATGGTTTGTATATTCTTTTTATGGTATGTATATATATCTGTATAAGTGGATGATATGTATATATGTGATGACATCTTTCTTCTTTTCTAATCCTATAAGAATGGTGTATGTATGTTTCGTGTATGCCATCACAGATTAAGAAGCGTTATTGTTATCATAAATATTGACAACATCTATGACATTGTCGTAACTCACTTGCACATAATAGAATAGGTTTTGTGAAGAAAGGCAAAAAGGGAGAGAATGTTAATGTTGGGTTTGGTGTTGTGACATTTTTCCCAACATATCATTTTTAGTACTAAATTAAAATTCAGAAATGTTGAAACAAATGTCACGACATTCGGACCAACATTCTGTAAAACTGTGTTACACCCCGTAATTTTAGTGTATGAATTGAGAACATAATTAAGGAAATAAGATTCGAGTATTGAAAATAAAGTATATTTACATATGCTAATATGGAATAATTTTGGATCTGACAAATGTGACGACGGGAATTAATACTAGTTGTTGAATTTTTCCAATGGGGTTATGGATTAGTGTTGTATTATAAAAATCTTGACGTCGAAAGGATGAGGACTTATCTAATCCCCAATAGCAGAGAGATCAGAAGAAAGTAGGCTCTTAGATAGGGCATTCCCGCTTAGCTCCTGGCTTACCTAAACCGATGTTAGCATGTTAGCACGAGAGTGGATCGGGGAATCGAAAATGCTTCTTTGATTGTTGAGTAAGGAAGTGTAGCAGGGGAAGGGGATAGCCAGGTCTTGACTCTAATACTATTCTTCTTTGAGTAGATGTCGGCATAACCACCGCTTTATTTCATCTGCTGACTCTTAAGATTGAAGGAATAAGTATTGCTTTGGCTTTCTTGCTTTCACCGAAAATTTCAGGATTATATTAAGTGTGGGAGATTGACTATTTAATTGTAGGATTAAGTTAAGTGAAGAGGATGAAAAATGTGTGGATAAAATAAGTGGAAACTCTCGTCCGGCACATGGACAACATGCAAAACAATTTTCAGATTTTTACTTATACCCATGCCTCTCCCTTCTCACCTCCATTTCGAAAATCAGCCTCACCCGTCCTTCCATCCTCTCTCTAAAACAGATTTTACTCCACCTCCATAGCTAAGTTATAGACCAAACTAACTTTCCATTCCAAGTGCAAGTTCTCTACTAAGTTCCAAGCCATAATAAACTCCCCAAAACAGTGCCGAAAATCGATAATCTGGCCAAGAATGGCCCAGAAAACTTCAAGCCTTGGAGATGAACATCTTGGAAGAAAAACATGCAAGTAATATGGATTTAAGCTCATAAGTAAGGCGTGCATGTCATTAAAAATTGAAGAAATGGTGCAAGAAGTGGAGCAGTAAAACCGAGAACAATAGGGACTATTTTGGGCTAAAATAAGGTAAGATTCCTTCTTATTGTTTGAGTTATTGGAGTTAAATAATGTTGTAGTTAAGAGATGAACTTAGATTAAGAGGAAATGGAAGTAAGAAAATGCATGTAGTTATTGTGATGTTGTTGTTACCGATTTTTTGGGACTGTTTTGTATACATTGGAGTTGAGTGTTGTTGTTATTATCCATGTCACTAATTGCATGTTAAAATTTGAAGAAAATCTTGACATTTAAAGTTATAATTAGTTATACGGAAGTGTTGAAACATGAATTGGATTTTAAGGAAGTTATGAGAAGAATTATGGATTTTTGTGGGTGGACCGTGACATTCAAATTGTTGGACATTGTTGTGATGTATTAGGGGTTGTTCTTGTTAAGTTATAATACTGAAAATATAAGTTATGAACATGTATATACGTTGTGGTGATTACTAATACATGTCTTAAAGGAATTAAAGTGTAGAAAGGTGTTATGTTGCAAACTATAAGACTTGCACTCTTGTTGTTGTTGCTAAATTGATGGACTGTTTTTAAAGGATGTTTTAATGTGGTTTAAGGGCTGAATTAACAAGAGAAATATGTGTATTAATCACCTTGGTTGTTGTAGTTGTTGTCTTGTGAACGTAAATAGAAGGAATGTATTATGATGGCGTATATGGAGTATTTGAGATTGTTTGGTTATATCTTTAAGTTGCGTCTTGTTATTGGTATTGTTGGCTTTGTTTGTGAGTTGTGGATGTGCATATAAATAGGGAAGTTCTGCGAATTTTTATAGAAAAGAGTCACTTGATATAACTTACGCTAGAAATTATAGAGTTGGCCAGGCGTGTTGCTATTATTATAGGTCGAGTTGCTAATCGAGGCGAATATTAATTATAGAGTTGGTTAGTTCGACAATGATAAGGTATGTGAAACTATCATTTCTTCTTTTTGCATGATTTATATAAAATGAGTGTGCGGGGCGACATAATTCTATTGAATCTAATTCTTAATGATACGTAATATGATAGTGCCTTGATTTTCTAAGTGAGAGTTCATTCTATTTATTCCATTGAGAGTCAAATGATGATTTAATTTGTATAAAGTTACTCATGATATTCTATTAAATGTGATGTGATTATAAGACTTCAGAGTCGGCGGGTATGTATATATATATGATGATTTCACGAGTCCCAGAATGGTAGATCTGATATAAGTGAATGACGTCCACGGTTTGTGGACAGTATCCACGATTTATGGGCGGTATCCGTGTATGACCGTTCAAGAGTCCCATAATGGTAAGATGCGGTATATGATATGATTTCAGAGACCTGCGCAGAAGTAGATGCAGTATGTATATGACTATATTCACCGAGTCCCATAATGGGCGGATACGGTATATGATATGATTTCAGAGACCTGCTGCAAAGTAAATGCAGTATGTATATGACTATATTCATCGAGTCCCACATTGGGCGAATGCGGTATGTTATATGGACACACATGACTCTCATTTTATAAAACCTGACTCTACCATTTTTATAAAGCCTGATTGATTCTCATTTTTATAACACGATTGTATTGGTCTTTTGATTATTATACTTGTCTCCTGACATCTTTTGACCAATTATGATCTTCTTCACGCGATCCATGTTTTACATACTCGAGAAATTATTTTATGCCGATCCACTTTTCCTCGAAATTGCGTTCGTACATGATAAATCTTCGATTTGGTGATCCTCAGGTCTAGGATTCTGTTGTTTATTCGGAGAAACTCCATTGATTGAGCTTAGTCATTTTGATACAAAACCTTATTTTTGGACTTATGCATATTTAGGGACACGACGGGACCTGTCCCGTCATATTTCATTATCGTATTCTTAGAGGTCTGTAGACAGTTGTGGGTGGTAGATGTGTTTTTGTATATGTGTACGGTTGTGCGTCATTTTGGATATCTCTATGTACAGTGGTGGCCTCGTCGGCTTGCCTATTTTGTTATATGAATTAGTTGTGGCTCCTCGGGAGACAGGTTTATTATCGATGTTTACATTATCTTTGGTATCCGTGTGATTATATTTGACATGTGGGTATAAGGGTTCCCAGGTAGGGCACCGGGTCGCGGATCGTCGGGTCGGGTCGTGACAAACTGTTTTTCCTTACTTCACGGAACATAAGCAAATCTCGTGGGATTTTCACCACGATGGTAAAGTGACTTGGCAAGGTGATTAGGAGTTGATGAAAAAACGTGGAAAGAACAATTCAAAGCTATTGCTAAGCTTGTGGGAACAAGTCCAAGAAGTTAGATGATTTTGCTCCATGATCTTCTCCAACAAACCTTATCGGTTGTCTACATTTCCCTAAACCTCTACAATAAGTCGATGAGCTTTTCAAGAAAGAATCTCTACTATAAATAGAGAGGAAAAAAGAGTGAATCGATATCCAGAACAAAATATAAAATACCAAGAGAGCTCTCGGGATTTCATCTCAGAAATCTAAATAACAAATGTTTCTTAAGTGTGTCGACAACATTCTATCCAACATTACAATCACTATTTAGCTTATAGATTATCTTTGTATGGAGAGATTGTAATGAGAGGTTTGCTCGGTTATTGATAGAGTGAATAGATCTGTCATTTCTTGAAATCTCTCTTCTGATTCAAAATTGTCTATGTCTACTTTATTAGATTTTTCAGGCAGAAGTCATCTGCGACTTCAACTTTTAATTTCTTTCCATTTTATCTTGTAAATTTGTATTGAAAGAAATTTGTATATAATATATATACAACACTTCGGTCATTGACCGTCATAGGTTATATCAATATATAACCTATGTAAATATTAAACTCTTGTGTTCTTTAAATTCTGTTGCATTTACTCTTTAAAGTTTCTATTTTTACTGAAGTGTTGTCACTGGTGTCGGACGACATTGTCGTCGACATTCGGGAACTGAATTGGCATTCGAGTTTGTTTATTTTCAATTTGTTTTTATTATTCTATAGCTCTCTCGGGACCTAACGGTAAGTGTCATTGTGTGATGTCACAAATAGATGATTGTTTGAACAATTGTCACAAAATATGTGACGACCATAAATCGTCATAGATTTTTCTCGGGTATTTAAAAATCTTGGAGGTAAAATATTTGAATTAACTAAACTGTACCTTAGGTGATGATTCATTGTGCAAGCCAATCGACTTTAGAAAGGGCACATAATAGTATGTACAACAACAAGTCTATACATATTCATAGGAGGCATAAGGCAGTTGGCGGTTGATCATTCACGAATGTCATTTCCATTGATTACGTCAAATCAAAGGATAACATAGTGGATCCATTAACTAAAGGCCTACCCAGATCAAATATTATGCATGCAGGAATAGCTTAAAACCCAAACAATAAGAATCTTTATGGTGGTAACCCAACCTTATTGACCGGAGATCTCTAGAATTGGGTTCAATGGGAAAACTAAACTGTAGAGGTTCAGTTTTAGCGCTTCACTTGAAGTAAAAGCACTTCAGATTGTTATTCCTTAAAGAAATATAATTTCAAGGTTGTTCCCGCGATAGACATTAAGTGTTACCTTCATAAATGATAAGTTTCTAAAACTTTTAATGATTCCTAACACTTGCGAGTGGGGTATAACATGATACCTTATAGGAGATCGCCTCTTTAAGTGTGAAAACATGTCGGCTCAAATGTACGGCAGAATCCAAGAGTTGTCTATGGACACAATGACAAAACTATAAGAAGAAATGAATAAGGAGTTATTGTGTTGATATCATTGTATTGGTTTACAATAAATACGATGGTTCAAGGCATCACGTTCACCGTCGATAAGTAAATCGATGG
This sequence comes from Przewalskia tangutica, assembly GCA_029844215.1. Classification (NCBI taxonomy): domain Eukaryota; kingdom Viridiplantae; phylum Streptophyta; class Magnoliopsida; order Solanales; family Solanaceae; genus Przewalskia; species Przewalskia tangutica. Next base: position 22,583 of record JAQGDG010000568.1, on the reverse strand, counting down.
TAATCGACTAGGAAGGTTCAATGAAAGCTACTTTTCATGATGCGATATCTTTCCATTTGAAACATTGCTAAACTTTGGCACTGTGCGCGATCCTCTTTCAAGAGGGATTGTTGAAATTTAACTATGTGGAATTGAGTTTCTCGTCTTTAGTGGCTTAAACACGTGGAGGCGCGTGTGAAAACATCGTTTCTTGCGTGCCTGTCTACAAAATGAGTATATAATATTAGTGTCAGTATCGTCAAATTTTGTTAAGAAATAAAGAGAAATTGATTGTGGGTGGTAGGTAGTGGGCTATGGGTTGTGGGATGTGGGTTGTCTTACAGAGTTTTCTTTTTGGTCACGAAATGTTTCTTATTTACATTTGGACACGAAAGTTTCGAGATAACCAAGCGTTGCAACTAATGCGAAGCGTTGCAACTAATCGACAGCGATCGAAGCGCCCTCCTCTTTCCTATTAATTAAGCGATTACATTCGGTTCTAAAATACGAGTTTAAAGTATCTGAAACACGAGAAAAGAAGCAAAAGAAACGATATCTAATGCAAGTAAATAAGACAAACAAAATACGCGTAGTGGCATAAATCGAGCGAATGATGGACTATAAGACAATATTGTGTCTACTGGTATGATAGACAAGCGAGTCTACAATAATAATCTTCTGTTATCGATTTGTAGCGTAAGTAGAATTTCTGTTTGAATTACCTCTACCATTCTATCCTAATATGTGTCTCCATTGTCATCTATCTAATATCATGCGCCGGTGAGTTGCGCTGCGTCGTATCGCGTCTAATCGCGTCTCGCCGATCTTGGCCTACTCTACCTCACCATAGTACTTGTCCATAGCTAACCTCTCACACTCCATGTTTGAGGCATTTGAGTCTCTCGCTGCGATGTCTGACAATCTCGGCCTAGTTTTGCATCTTATCGCCCAGATGAAGTCACTCTACTTTATTCGGATATCATCATTTAATTATATCACTCCATATGTCGCGCATCTTAGCATCATGACCCTCGAGACAATAATACCTAAATATATAATTTTTTGCCGAACATGAGTAATCAAGTAACACGGACAAATTTCGAGTGCCTTTTATGTATGTTTCGTATATATCCCTAAATTTTACCTGCTTAACACGAGAGAGTGTTTGTATATGTATCCAGTGGATGTGCCGTGGGCCAAGTGCTGTACATGTGAAATTGCAGTGTCGACGTGATGAAATGAAAAGTGAGAATGATGTGTGCCAATTGGTGGACAGAAACTGGTATTATGACTTGTCAGTGTCAATTCTGCGGAGAGTGCCGTGTTGTGTGTGTATTGACAGTTTGTCACTGTGATAAGAAGTTATTTTGCCACATTAAAGACGTAATTGGTTCTGTTTTTATTTCTTTATTAAATAATAATGTTTAGATTAAAAAAATAAATTATACTAAGTTTAAATTGTAGGAATTTGTCGGGTTCAGTATCGTGAAATTTGAAAAATTATATTTTAAACCCAACAAATAACGAGCAGTAGGATGATTATGTAGTAATGTAAAACATGTAAATCATAACATGTATATATAGCATGACACGTAGATAGAATCTACAGTTTGATAAATGCAGAGTCTTTTAGTAATCACGAGTGCATGGCGCAATTGATCTCGATAGCAAGTTTCAAGAACTCCGATGTATCATCTCCGAACAACTAAGAAATTCGTGAAGATTCGAGAGAATTTTGATTCTAGTCTCTAAGACTTAGAATAATATATGAAATATTGTGTATTGAATAATGAATTGAACCCTATTTATAGATCGTTTTAGGTTCAAAGCGCGACTAGTGTTTCATGTGGGCGGGCACAGAAAATGAGGTGCGATGGAGTCGATCGGTGGCATTTGCGCTTGCTGCCATGGCGCCATGTGTCCCAACGATCAGCGCCGTCCGATGTGGAGCGTCGTCTCGTTTTATTTTAATTAAATCTAAAATCGATTTCGACTCGATTAAATAATCATCATTCGTTCAAATGTCGATTATAAATTGAACATTTATGTTCTCTCATTACATTCTTAGATCGAAGGAACGATTGTCATAGTGTTACCTAGGACGCTTCACGTTTACACTAATCATATTAAGTCTGCGAAACTCTGACGAAGCGGGAAGAGCGAACTCGATATGTGATGTTTATTTACGAATATGATAAATTGAGCCTCTTTGTGGGAAGATAAAATTCTTTCATTCTGACATCTCGATCGATCTTAGGATTTTCCAAGTGTCTAACCAAATGGTTTGATCATTATATCTAAATCTATATTGGTTGTGAAGACCGTATCTAGATATATACATTGCGTTGGACGACTTAGTCGACCTAATATCATTTGAGAAACTAAGTGCTCTCTCGAATATCGTTCGTGGAATGAATCTAATCTTGGCTCATTACCGCTTTAATCACATCGTAGCGTGCTACTCTGAAGTCGTATCTCGACTATAAGGCATTTGAGCTTAGGGACGGGATCAAAGTAAATTACTCTGTAGACAAGGTGTGTATCGACCTCAAGTCTGAGAATTTCTATCTCATGCGTTGATCATACTTTAGGCGTGTATAACAAACGAATATCGGTGGGGTATACAATCTTCCAAAGTATCCGTGTGTTAATCACAGTATCGTAACTTCGTAGCGGTGAGACATCTTACGTACTCTTAAGGATGTGATCTGGACAGCGTGTCAACTTATCACGTATCATCGATATCTCGTTCTCGATGATCATTAGTCGAGACTATTTTAAGAATTGCGTTATAATATTAATATCTACACTATTAATAAAGCGTAACCTCTAGGGATCGTATTATAGAATATTATAAACAATCAACTAATAATTCAATAATTACAAATGCCAAAATATTAATCTCCATTAATAATAATACGAATGTGTGTAAAATACATTTATCTGTCTGATTATGCAGGACATAAATATATTTTCATAAATATCATTAAGGAAAAATACCAAAGTTACTAACTTATTTATAAGAATTTAATTAAAAATATATATTAATTTTCCTCTTTAAAATAAAGACAAAATTGTGATTTTAAAATATGACTCTTTCTTGTTTTATTTTCTCAAATAAAACCTACCTATAAAGAAAATAAAAAACTAATATTAAAATAAGACCTAAGAAATTAATTTAAATAAGAAAAAATATGAAACAACTTGGAGGAAGGGTAAAAATTAAACTATATCAATTGTACAAAATATCTTTATATTTTCAATACATATACCAGCGTTGAATTATCTCTCTGCACTGAACATGATATTTTGAAAACTCTCTCTATCTATTTTACTTTTCATGTTTTTTGCTAGACTCTTAAAAATATATTAATTTTAAAAATAATTTAACTAAAGTAATCTTATTTATTCTTTTATATCAATTTAATACTACTCTTTTTCCAACGTATTAATGGTTCTCCATATTGTTGAGTAAGTTTAAAGGTAGAAAGCTGTTAGGACTCTACATGAAATGGAATGGGAGCATGTGAACTTATATTTCTTGAATAATTCTTACCTCTGAAGTTAGCTCTTGCGATTGAGTTAGATTGAGATCCATTCTTTACGTGGTATCAGTCATACTTATTTCAATTCTTTTGGAAGGTGGCTGCGGTATTGATGACCAGTTAACGTTACGAGCAGAGGTATGTGTGAGCGACAACATTTGCATCTGTTTCCTTACCGCTTCCCGTTGATCGCTGTTGTTTGGTAGGAAGAGTCTACATGGCGGTGCTAGAGTGCCCAGCCTCTGCGAGTGTCACAAAGTTGGGTATTTTTCATAGAGAAGGGATTGGCTAAGCGGCGTACCATTCTTAATATTAATCCTGATCGTGGAAAAAGTCTTTAGAGAGGTCAACCTCTCTGAGCTCTCGCGTAAAGCGTCGTCTCATTCTCGTAGTGATTTTGTTAGTGGCTATTGGTTTACGATCACAGAGAATTCGACAACGCCGTCGTTCCATGATTGAGAGGAAGTGAAGAGTCTAACCTGAGGCGTAGTCTTGATTTCACGAGTGTCGAAAGTGAAGTATTTGGGTAAGTCCTTTAAAGAAGAGGCGATCGTAAAGACAAAGTGAGGTTGTTGTTGAGGACCTTATTCTTATCATCTTGATTTAAATCTAAAGACTATCCGTCGAAGATGAGCGCTTCATCGTCGTAACACACAGGATCTGAAGTTCTGAGGCGAGCGCAGGAACTTTCGGCAAAATGGCAAACGGCGGTGGCCCCAAGTTTGTGCAACCACGTCTAAGTCCTCCTCTATAATCTCAAAGGGGACCAACATTACAGTCTAAGTAAATTCAAGTTTTAGTCCATTCGAGGTGTCGCGGTGCGCCAGCCATTTGTGTCAGACATTATCTTTTTGGGGACGTGCGGGATGCTTTGGAGGCAACTTTCAGGAGTGTATCTCACTAGGAGAAGGTGAAGTATCCTCAGTCCCAAGAGTGTAAGAGACCGAAGGCGAAGAAAGTGCAGCATACTGAGCAGTAGTGAAGGATGTAAGTCTGAAACACACGAATATTGACTTGCCTTGTAGGGAGGTAGGGTGCAATGCGCCCGAATATTGTCAGTCTTAGAGAAATATGCCCAGATGCCTCAGGCTGGGGTCGATCTGAGGTCGAGAATAGAGACCGAGGAGGTACGGTTGCACTTGGAAAATTGGGTTCTAAAGCGAAGTGTGGATGTGAGCCCCAATCGATTGGAAAGATCGACCTCGGGAGAGGGTGACACAGGAGGAAGTTCAGCGATGTCGACCCGTGCGGATGGGAATGGAGAGAAATTTGTTTTCTTAGTCTTAGCCATCACTTTGAGTGCGAAGTTGAAGAAAACTCCGAGGCCGTCGGGGATGGAGTTCAGGCCACAAGGGGTAGAAACCCTGTCGCCTCCTTTATTGTTGTTGAAAGAAACTGAAGCTTTCCTTTAGTGAAATTAGGACAAGACAAAACACTTGGATAAATTCAAGCTAAAGCTACACTTTTGGAACTTTGTTTGGTCTTGATTTTAGGAGAGAGAGCAGGCATTTTAGGAGAGAACATACTTTGCTCCTACTCATTGAACATGATATTTTGAAAACTCTATCCCTTCTATTTTACTTTTCATGTTTTCTTTTTTGCACGACTCTTAAAAATATATTAATTTAAAAAATGATTTAACTAAAATAATCTTATTTATTCTTTGACCTCAATTTAATACTACTTTTTTTTTCCAGCATATTAATGTTTCTCCACATTGTTGAGTAAATTTAAAGCTAGAAACTGTTAGGAGTCTCACATCAGAAATGAAATGGGAACATTAATTTCTTAGATTGACTTGGACAATTCTCACCTCTGAAGTTAGCTCTTTGCGATTGAGTTAGATTCAGATCCGTTCTTTACGTGGTATCAGTCATACTTATTTCAATTCTTTTACGTCGATGTTGGACTGATATATATTGTCACGCTACAGTTAACAGTGCGGGTGTGCGGGAAGTGTTAAGAGCTTGCATTGGAAATGGAATGAAAACATGAACTTCTTATATGAACTTGGATAATCCTCACTTCATACTAACTTTTGGGGTTGAGTTAGAATCGAATCGAATACAAAACTAATAGTTAATATATTTTTAATTTCTTAAAATTACAACTATTTAAAACAATTATTTTTATAAGCACGACAACTAAAATGGGAGAATATCAAGTAAGAGTCACATAATACAATATCCATAAGTTAAATGTACTACGTCCATGTGTCGATCGGAAGGGTAAAAATTAAACTATATCAATTGTACAAAATATCTTTATATTTTCAATACATATACCAGCGTTCGATTATCTCTCTACTGCAGACATGATATTTTGAAAATTCTCTCCGTCTATTTTATTTTTCATGTTTTTTTGCACGACTCTTAAAATATATTAATTTAAAATGATTTAACTAAAGTAATCTTATTTATTCTTTTATATCAATTTAATACTACTCTATTTTCCAGCGTATTAATGTTTCTCCGTATTGTTGAGTAAGTTTAAAGGTAGAAAGCTGTTAGGACTCTGCATGAAATGGAATGGGAACATGAACTTATATTTACTTGGACGATTCTCGACCTAAAGTTAGCTCTTACGGTTGAGTTAGATTGAATATCCATTCTTTCGTGGTATCGAGTGTCTAAGGGTTATGATCTCATCCTTTCTGCGTCCTGGCCGAGATGGGCGTGTGTCTAAGGGTTACGATCGGCTCGCATTTATAAAGATCATGAGGGTGGGCGTATCCGTGGCGAGCCTCAGTGAGATCCTCTTTCGCCTCTTGCTTTTCTAGAAATATGAGTAAAGTTAACATCGTTGAGCTTAAGAGGCCGTTTGAGGCTTGACAATTTCGGCCTGAGAATATCTTGAGTTGTGCCCAGTAATTCTTTGGACAAGGAATCTGCGACAATATTAGAAGTTGTGGTGGTAGATCGCGTGTTAAAGAATCAGATAGTGCATTTGAGGCCTCGTTTGTTGAATAAAGCAACCAAGGTGAGTGGTCGAAACGGATCCGGGAAGCGTGACTTTAGCATGGCCCGTCAACCGTCGTTAAGCCGGTTGGTGTTGACCGTGACCTGTCGAGTTTACTAAATCTTGTTGGAGATAAAGCGTGTAGTTCTGCGGAGGGCGGAATGTCGTAATTCTATGTCATTATAGCGATCGTGATGTCATTAATGTCGAATTCTTGATCAGAGCCATATTACATCTATTTAAGTAATTTGAATTCATATATGCGTCAGATTAATTATTAAATCTTGTACGGCTCTGTTCCATTTTTGTAACACTTATTTTCTTATTTGTGTCGCTTTTATAGCGGCATAAATGTTATGACATGTTTAAGAGCACAAGTTTTAAAGGTCTTATAGTATACAAATGCTAAGACATATTTAAGATCACATATTTTAGAAGTCTCTACTCCTCGGTTTGATTTGTTTATGCGATTTTTGACTTGTGAAATTTAAGAAATTAAAGAGAACTTTTGAATATTGTTATCTTAAGCTAAATATATCTAGAATGTACTAAAATGTTCTTTAATCTTGTAGTGCTTAAGCATGTATCGTATGAAAAGTTTAGTAATAACAGTCACAAAAAATGAAAAGATGCATTCTCTTTTAAATGGGGTACAAGTAGGACAAACAAATTGAAATGAAAACAATATGTTTTAGATGTGATGCAAATAACAGCAAACTGGTTTCGTGGTGTAGTTGGTTATCACGTCAGTCTAACACACTGAAGGTCTCCGGTTCGAGTCGGGCAGAAGCCATTTCATTTTTTTGGGTGTGTTTGCTCTGTGAGCTCCCATTATTATTGTGATGGGAATTAACTATTAAGTAGCTACAAGAAAATATATATTGAATTTTAAGATGGAACCTCAACAGAGATTAAATATTGAACTCATCTGAATTTATTTTTGGAACCTCAAATGCTAATAAATTTAATTTGTATTCGTAAATTTCCTAACACATATATGGTTTGGTCAAAACTGCTAATTCTGCCAAACATGTATCTTGAATACTACCTCCGCCCCAATGGTAGTGTGAATAAGATAGTTGTTTAATTAAGTTTCGTTAAAGAATTCAGTATTTTAAGTTGAAGTATATTAGATAGTTCTTGTTCTTGAGTTTCGTTAAAGAATTGGTATTTTACACGAAGTATATTAGATAGTTACTTGTTCTTGAGTTTAGTTAAAGAATTGGTATTTAATTTGAAGTATATCGTGTATGTAAACCTCTATTAAATTTCAACAAATATAAGTCCTAAAATTTGAAATTTAAAAATTACGATAATTCCTTGCTGGACTTGGATGGTGGGCAGGGTCGTTTAAAACATTTTGGCGCGCATTACAATTAAATAAGTTGTTAATTAAATTTAAGGCACTGCGAATTATGGGCTTTTACAGTAAATTTTGGTTAATACTACTTAATAAAAAATGAAAAAATGGGTCATAAATTTTTCGTTTTGAAGATAAATGTCTTGATGCCTTCCATGGTCCAAAACGACTCGTGCTGGGGTGCCCTTCAATTTCCTTCTTTTTAAAGCAAATTCATTAGGTGAGGTCTAATTTTTATTTATATATTAAAATCGAAACGGGTGGCCTTCAATTTCCCTTTTTTCTTATGAGAAGAAAATAGCCTCAGTTATAACAAATGTTTTGGTTTGTTTCTTGCATATATTTGAGGCACCCATTTATGAGCACATGGTACAAGTGAGGGCCAGCAAGTGACTCACATGTTCTTGTCTTACAAAAACAAGAACCTGTATTATTTGGTTTCTTGATCTTATATTATTAGTAGCCGTGGATAACTATTAATTATGCAATGACAAATAAGATGAATAGTCCATCAATAACATTAATTCACCAAAGGATTAGAATTCGGATGGTGACGATCTTTCTTTAAAATATTGCGAGGTTATTTTTTCTTGATGGCGGAGGCTAGAATGGCATTCTTTTTCTGAAGTGCCTTGTAGGTAACCGCCGGTATGATAGCCTCAATGCGTCAAAGAGTTGTTCTTTGGGTTCGTATCGTTAGTCGCACCCTACTGTCTAGCTTTTGGGGTTGAGTTAGAATCAAGTATTACTAATAGTTAATATATTTTTTAATTTCTTAAAATAACAACTATTTTAAAACGGTTATTTTTATAAGCACGACAACTAAAATGGACAGAGTATCAAGTAAGAGTCACATAATACAATATCCATAAGTTAAATGTACTCATCTCCTGTGTCGATCAGGGTTCTCAACCTCGTCCTATTTTTTGTGGCCAAGAATGCATGTATGTTACCATTTGCCTTTATAGACGTCGGCAATGGATGAGCTTACAGACCTATAAATACAGAGTCGTTGTAAAACAAATTACACACATCCATAAGTAATTCAAAACAATTGTACACTACAAGTTCAAAAACAAAATCATGGATACTTCGAAAATAAGCCACGAAATTGGAAAGGCCCATGGCCAAGGCCAGGTCTGTCTTGCTCATGCGATTTCCCTTTTTCTTTAATTTCTAGTAATAGGAGTATCACCACTAAGAAAAAAATAGTGACGGACCAATTTTATAGTAAAATTAAAAAGAAATCGCTAATCCTATTTAATAATAGATTAGCCACAAAGTTCGTAGCTAGTTTCACTTTTTTTACGGTGTGTGTGCATACATAGACATATAATGGTCTCATTCTTAGTTTTATATGTTGAGATTAGATAATTTCTTGTTAGGGAATGTTTTATCTCTCTGAATAGACTATCTGGCACAAATTTAAATTAGTTGTGTCAATAAATTTTGTATACGAGCGCGTAAAACAAAAGAAAAGATCAAATTTTCTTTCGCGCAACCGACGTACGTAGGTATGGATAATTATTTTAGCTACTACTTCTTATATCATAGATAACACTTGTGATATTGTTACGCATCAGGAAAAGACTACTCAGTTGATGAAGAAGGCTGGGAATGTTGCCCAGTCTACCAAGGAAACCGCGCAACAGGTTCGGACAGTTTTAATTATTATATATAGAAAAAGACTCAAATATATCATTGAACTATTAAAAATGATTTATAAATCGACAAATCGATAGTTTGATTCGTTTATGTAAATCGCGTTATCAAGATAACTCATTTATGCTATTGTCGTTACCAAAATGTCCACCATGCCATTTTCATGGTATTGTAAAGCGGCGTTAATGAAAAATGACATGGATGAGTCGTTTAATAGCGGTGATAGCGTAAATGAGTGTAATGACGATGGACAAAAATGAGTCATTTATGATAATTCGATGACATATTTGAGTTTTTTCCCTTTTACATATCTATCAAACATGATCAAATTTTAATTTTAATTTTAATTAAAGGGTCTAAGCCAAAGAGGTAAAATCAATGGATTTAGTTGAACCTACATAAACTGGTCGGAGATATTATCCATCGCAATAATTCTCATTCTTAATTAATGATCTTTTCTATTTTGGTGATATTTATTTAGGTGGGGCAGCAAGTGAAGGACACAACACTAGGAGCAGTTGATACGGTTAAAAATGCTACTGGCATGAACAAATGAACCACGTTAATTTCTATCATGTTGTGAAGATCATGTTTCTTGTATTTTATTCTATGTCCAATTATGTTTCTCAATAATATTGCGCACTTTTGCAGTATATATATATACTGGCATAATCTGTTATTCTAGTTATTTTCGATTGCGTTTTAAGACTATGATCTAATTAACTTTTACAGAATTATTATAACTTGTTTCCAGATTATTCATAGTAACTGTTGGGTCCCGGACTACGAATTAGTAAGATTTTAGTAAGAAAATAAATGACAACTAAGATTTTAGTAAGAAAATAAATCGGCATTTCATTAACTAGTGTGCGGATGTTGCGATGTTGGAGTCAACATTTGAGGCAACATTGAATAAACCGAGATAAGCGCTTAGAAGTAAATCACGGCGAAAAAGTAAAAAGAACACAAGATTTATATTTTCAAGGGTATATATTAATATCCCTTGATGGTCGGTGACCAACATCGCAGGCAACATTCTTGTTCACACAAGATATGTTGTCCTAAGTATTTTCAGATGTTGCCAAAACATCCTTCCAACATCAACAATCTCCTTTTTGTCTTTCTTCACAAAACTCCATGCGTTGCAAAAATGGCCGGAATCGACTCGGATGTAGTCCTCGATAATTAGAGACAATAAGATTATTATCGTGCTCCCCTTAACCTGCAGTAGTAGATTTCAAAAAAAAAATTATTTTTTTATTTTAAGATTAGTTAATCATGACTTACAGCGAATAAGCAGTAAACATTCATAACACATCATACATAGGTACCATCCATCGCATTAACCGAAAGATATTTAAAATAAATATCTACAAGCCCAAATAACATAATCAAACCCAATTTTATGTTAGTCGCAATTAGGGATGACAACGGGTAGGATGCGGGCCAGGATCTCTTAGATCAGAATCAGAATCAGTTTTACATCGTATCAATATCAGGATCGGATCCAGGGTCGTAAAATCGTATCAAATCCGGATCTATCGGATCGCGGATCGCAGGTCGAATCTGGATCGAAATCAAAGTGTTGATTATTAAGTTATCATACAATCAATCAAATTTTCTAGAAAAGTAAATTTAATTTAACGGAATCATGGGAATGCTTGTTTCGTAAATTAGGACTAAATGACGTTGTTGACAATTGTTATGTACATTGGCTATTCTTTGTAGTGAGAAACAATCCTCTCAATACTGGCTACTACGTAAATCTGCGTAAATGATTAAAGAATACAGCATGGCGATATGCCGATTAAAAAATAATGGCCTTGCCCTTTGAATATAAAATAAAATTAAGATTACAAAGGATTGGTGTCATGATGTATAAATAATAAATGTATAATTAATTTAATAGAAAGCGGATTCACGGGTGGATACGAGCGGATACGGATCTCAAAGACAAGATCGGATCGGATCCGTCCATAAGCGGATCGGTCCGTCCGAATCACGGTCGGAACTTTGAATATCAGTATCACATAAAGCGGTTGGATCGCTTTGGCGGATCGGTCTGAATCCATTGCGTCTACAATCGCGATCAACAACAAAATAAATCATAAAAACAAAAACAACTTCACGTCACATCTTGATCTTCATCAAGCAATTTTCTCCCCTGCGTGCTTGGCCCGTCACTTTCTCCCTCTTTCTGCTTCGCCTTGGAATATCGATATCATCTATCTCCTTTTTTTTTGAAGAAAGGACATTCTCATAATAGCTTTTAGCGCGTACAAGCTCGAGAATCTTCTATCGAGTTACGCGATGTTCTTTCGGCCATTCTTTGGACGCGGGACATTATCCCCGATGTTTCGGGAATGTTGGCAACGTCCGTGGTAACGTTACATGTTCGAGTAGTGTCAGCGTTCTTTCTTCCGGTAGATCCACAACCATCTTTTATGTTCACTTGCTACGATTTGGATAAACATCTAGAGGTTTACTCGGTTTCTCTCCTTTGGAGGTTTAAAGCCTTGATTTCGCGGTATTTGATAGATCGATGAGGATATGAAAGCGAGTTCGATTGTTTTCGGCCAAGTTAGCAACATGGTTGAAAAATAATATTCGAGATCAACTACGTGGTTTCTTCGATTTAAACAAAAGTGTTGCTTAGTCAAGTGTTCTGTGATTTCATTGAAGGAAGGCAACGGTTGTATATAACAATTACGTGCGATATTGCGAAACATGGCGGTGAGTTTTGACAACTGGACTACGAGAGCGAGTTGATCAAATTTCCGGTGAGGTATTTGATCGTCCCATTAAACTCTTGGCGGTGGGGATGTTTGAGATTGACTAAATCTATAGGTATCCCGAGTGAAATTTATGATTTTAGGGGAAAATCGTACATCTTATCATAGATATACACCTACAGAATTTCTTCGATGATGTGTCCTTTCTGACGTGTCGAGTTAGCATAGAATACCACAATAACCTTTTCACAAAATGGATTTTTAGAATCACGGAGCTTAAGACATTGCATTGCTAAAAATTCAATTAATACATACTCGTGAATGAAGATGAATCTATTACCTTTTCACTTCTAATGCTCACATTTTTAAACCAGTTCCGTTTATTTGAGCATGTTAAACTGTGGAACATATGAGAGTAGAGCATTACCTCAGACTCCGATTCAGATTCTAGATTTTCTTGTTCAGGTGATGGTATTGCCTCAGATGTTGGGGAAACATAGTCAGGGTCGACATCTTCTTTTTTCAATGTTGCCTTTGATGTTGAGGCAATATTTGCATTCAACTCGATGGGTTCTTGAACTCTTTTTGGCATGAATTTTCTTAGAGGAATATCGTCAAATAACTCTATCTTCTTCCCTTTGGTTGGTTTGGAGGTGTGGCCGGTGGTGTTGGTGACCTTGTTGAACTCTCGATTTCAAAATCAGACTCAGTGCTAGTGGTCGTGAGGGGAGCAACTGGGACAGTCGATGTCTGCGAAGGAGCACCTGATTCTCCCCTTGACCTCTTTGTTGATCTTTTTGATCTGATGGCGTTAAAAACCTAGTCGATCTTAACGTGGCATCGATTTGAGTGCCTTGATGCGAGTTTTGTGGCGTCGGGTGTTGTATCAGCGTCGATTGGGTTCTTGAAGTCACTGGGTATTTCACGTTTAGAGGTTCATGAACCCGGCAAAATCATTATCATAGGCGTCTGCCCGTGGGTTTTAACTCGTTGATGGCTTTGTAATGCTATTACATCTTTTTGGTGTTTTGGGACTAATCGGCATTGGTGAGTAGTCTTTTGATGTTGTGGACTTGGGGGAAATGGACATAGGAGAGGGTTTGGAAGATGGAGGTGTATTAGAGAAGATGCAGGGTTTTAAAGACAAAGGAGGCGATGGGGTTCCATGAATTTCTTTATTTGTGTGTCTGATGTAATGATGTGACGGTTCGAGGATGGACATGGTGGTTTAATTATGACAATATATACAAGCATCTGACTCCTTTTCTTAAACTTAGATAGTGTAAAAGAGTAATGACTCTTTACACCTAAAACAAAGGAATTTGCATCATTCAATATTTAAAAATTAGTTTTTCATATTTTTTGGTACTTTCTGTTTAGACCGAGACTAAATAAATACACAAACCAGTTATTAAGATAAGCAAAATCACTAATCAAAATACTAGACTTCAATATTGCGATGAATGTTGGCAACATTTCAAATTAAACAGGCAACATCGAATTTTCAGGATGTACTGATTTGGAAACAAAAACTTTTGCGTATGTTCCCTATGATATTGATCACTGGACTAATGTAACATTTTACTATTGTCCTTAACCAACTTAGTTGAACATATACAAATTTCTTGAGGTGTTTTTACCTATTTCTTTTTATAGCACGTGGTACTCCTATAGAATAGGAACAATACCAGTCTAGGAGTTTTGCTCCTGTTTAATAACAAAACAGCCAAGTCTTTGTTTGAAGGCTTTGTCTTTCGTTGATACTCCCTTTTTATAGAATGCAGAATGATTTTATGTAATTTATCGCATGGAACTGTATCATATTTAAAGAACTTATCCTTTGATAAATCATGCCTGATTATTTTGAGATATTGTTCAGCATAAACACAACTTACATCCAATATCTTGATTTTTCAGCAGATGTTATCCAAAATGTTAGGACAACATTCGGACAACATTTGCCTACTCGACTTACCTTTCGGAGGAAGCAAATCAGAGATTTCTTGACTTTGAAAATCTCTCATGATCTAAAGGTTTGGTAAAAATATCGGCTAGTTGATGTAGTGTATCACGTGTTCGATTTGGACTAGCTATTTTTCCACTAAGTCTCTCGATAAATGATGTCTTATATACATATGCTTGATGCGTGAGTGTTGTACAAGATTCTTGGAAATGTTTATAGCCTTTCGGGTTATCCTGATATAAAATCATGGAGTTGTTAGAAAATCCATAGTCGTGAGCATATCAGTAACCAAACTAATTGAGCCAACAACTTTAATTTGCCACGTATTCGGATTCGATAGAAAGTGACATGATTTGTTTACGGTTGTACCGTGAGACTAGGTTATTGCGAGATAAAAACATCCAATTAGTACTCTTCACATCGTCCATCAGATTTGACCCGTCAAGTCATTTGTACCTATTAGGTTAGGATTAGTTTCTAGAATAACATATACCCAGTCGGTTGTCATAAATGATATATCGTATGATCGTTTCACGGCATTAAGATGAGATTCATTAGGGCTTGGGCAGGCACACGCGCTGCTAAATATAATATATGGGCGACTGGCAGTGTGGTACAACAGGCTACCTATCATGGATCGGTACGATGTTGGGTCAACATCTTGTCCAACATCGTCTTTATATACATTGCGTCGAGCCCGTTAGATCTTACGTGTGTTTTGCATTTTCGGACCAAATTTTACGACAAGATTCTTGGCATATTTGCTTTGGGATACAAAAATCCATTCTTTATTTTGCTTAATCTGCAAGCCTAAGAAAAATATTAGTTCTCCAATCATGCTCATTTCGAATGTCGTGGACATTGCTTCGAAAAATGACTTCAAGAATGACTCTGAAGTTGATCCAAAGACAATGTCATCGACATAGATCTGAGCGATTATCACGTATCCTCCGTGTCTTACAATGAACAGGGCGTATCGACACCTCGCCGAGTGAACCCAAATTCTACAAGAAAGGTAGTTAAACGATCATACCATGCTCGTGGTGCTTGCTTCAATCCATACAAGGCTTTCTTGAGCTTGTACATGTTGCGGATTGTGTGGATCTTAAAATCCATTGGGTTGTTCAACATACACTTCTTTATCTAAATATCCATTGAGAAAAACACCTTTAACGTCCATTTGGTGCAAGGTAATCCCTAGATAGCAAATAATGACAAGTAGTAGTCTAATTGACTCAATTGTAGCCATAGGGGCGAAGGTGCAAATCATGATCGATCCATGACTTGTGTATATCCTTGAGCAACAAGTCTTGCTTTATTTCTCACAATTTTCCTAACTTTCGTCGATTGTTTTGAATATCCACTTTGTCCCGATAACATTAGTATTTTTGGGTCGTGGTACCAAGTCTGAAACCTCATTTTGGGAAAAGCTGTTCAAGTTTTCTTGCGTGACTTGTATCCAAAAAATTATCTTTTAACTCTTTGATATTCTTAGGTTCTAAGGTAGAGCAAGAAAGACTAACCTGTTGGTATATGGTGGACATGCAAATATACCTTACCATCTCTCGGTTATTGACTGGTTCTTTCTCTCTTGTGCGTCTCTTCTCAAACACTCCACATCGGCTTGGTGGGTGGATGGTTTCTTACGATTCTCGAATGAGGATCTCTTAACACTTGATCGTTGAGTTGAATGTTAGATTCTCGCCGATTTCATTTCGGTGTTCTCTTGAGGTCGGATGTGTCTTGATGTTGGTTGACATTTGGTACAACATCTACGTCTTGATGGTCGCTCGCCGTCGCTGCTGACTATAATGTTGTTTTCGGCGATCTTCCGGATATATCCGGCATATCATCAAAATAACATTGTGAGACTTATATGGTTTTGTTGAAGATTGTATACGGTGGCATGGCTATTACGAGTAGCGGCGAACAACGCGCTGTGTTGCTCTTTGAATCGAACTTAGCGGATGATCTCTATCATTAAGAATATAGCAAACACACCCAAAGACATGAAAGTAACGCAGGGTGGGTTTCTTTCCATTTAGTAGTTCATAGGGTGTCATCTTGGTACCTGGCCTAAGATATACTCTATTTGATATGTGACACGCTGTATTGAGCTTGACCCAAAATCTCTTTGTGAAGTGCTTAGAACTTAACATGACTCTAACCGTTTCTTGTAAGGTTTTGTTCTTCCTTTCGCAACCCGTTTTATTGAGGTGTTTTAGGTGTCGAAAACTTCATGGAATATGCCTTTCTTTTCACAAAACTTTGCAAATGTTTGATTTTCAAATTTCTTTCCATGATCAGAACGAATTCTGAAAATGGAAGAACAAAACAAGTTCCTTATTCTAGAGTGAAGTGTCTTAAACATGTCAAAAACTTGTGATTTTTCCTTTAAGAAATATATCCGTATAAACTGGAAAAATCATCGACTATCACATCTGCAGTATCTCATTCCACTAGGATGTCTACTTGATTGGACCCGTAAGATCATATGTAACAATTGAAAACAATGAGATATACTGAATGTTGGCCATCGTGTTGGGCAACATTGTGAAGACTTCAGTGCCTTACTTTTAAACAATCTTCGCGAGAGGTTTTCTTATTTGGATCCATTTGGGGATGCCTTTTACATCCTCGAGCGATATCGACTTTTGAAGGTTAAAGTAGTTGACATGTCCCGACTTTTGATGTCAAAGTGTCGAGTTACTTATCTTATTTGAATTGAACGCATCTAGTCCGCTCTTAGATAGCAATTATCTCGATCCTTGTTCGACGCGGCCACGTTTATTAAGAGTCTATAACCTTGCGTCGAGCTTGTTGAACTTCACTCGAGATCGTACGTCACGCGGTTGGCTTATGCTTGGGAGATTAGCAACTAAGCCTTGCGAGAAGAACGTCTTTGAGTGGGTGCATTCGGAACGTTGAGAGTTCCTTTCGATAATCTTACTTTTACTTCCTCACTCGAAAGGTTACGTATCCTCATTGAATGCTCAAAATCCTTGATAAACTTTTGGTACTGTCGTGTGACGTGAACAACCACTATCGAAATACCATGATCCTGTAATGTTAGTTCGTAAGGCAGTTATACACACATTACATTTCAGATTCAGTTTAGGTATCCACACCTTTTCAGAACTATACTTCTTTCTATTTCCATACTTTTGCTTTGAATGTTGTCAGTGATGTTGGGCAACATTTCTGGCAACACTTGAGGCATGGGTCTGAGAGCAGAATTTCGAAGTTTGTAGTAGTAGGGTGTTAAGTGTCCTGTCTTTCTGAAGCTGCGCAAACTTTGATCGATCATAGAGATATGAGTCACTATTGGTATTTTCTTTGATGAACTTTATCCCACCGGTTTTCTATGGATCCTAGAAGTATTGAGTTTACGTGGTGCTTTATACCCAAGACCTGCTCTCTAAGTATTATTCAGATTCAGGATTTCATCCAGTTTGGACTTCTCCGTGTTAAGCCTTTGAAAAGTGGTCTCAGTTGTGTTGATCTTGCGAATTTTACAGTTCAAAATCCTTCAGTAGCATTACCTCAGCGGTTGATTGTGCCTTTAAGACTTTTTATTCTCGAGAGCGGTGATTGTGCCTTTGAATCAAGTTGTTAGATTCGATGATTAGAGCCTTACAAGATCTTGCAATTCTTTTATCACTTCTATGGAGTCAGCGGATCGAGTTTGATGCCGGATGAAGAAATAAACACCTAAGCAGTTTATATCGAATAGTTAAAGAAAACATACCTTTACGATGATGCGGCTCTTCCCGTCCGATGTAATTCACGATGTTGAGGCAACATTGTCGTGACATTTGATGTTGAGACAACATTGTCGACAACGTCTTACGTCAATCGACGATGAGTGTTGAACATTCTTGCTAGCGTTGCGTGTAGTTAACTTGCGACTTTCTTCCTCGCCATGCGTCGAGAGTAACCACGTGGCTTTATCAATTTTTCTAAGGGTGTTGGCACGCTCGTTAGCATAGTGTCCCCAACCTTACGCGTGACATTGCGCGCCGAGTTATTTTGAATTGAAATTGGTATTGTCGGAGTTAGATTTTCTCAATGAATTGTTATTTCAGTTTTCAGATGGTGGTCTATTTGACTGTTTGTTGAAGAGTGGGTTTTGATGATGTTTGTATTTTGCTTTGTTGCGGTCATTGTTGATCTTATCATCATTGAATTGAATCGGCGAATGAGCGAGGCAACAGCGCACCGTCCTACTTCCTCCGGGTTTTCTTCCCGCCTACACAGATCTCGAGGTTTGACCTTGCGATGTCGATGTCTTGTCTTGATACAAATCTTGTTGGCTCTTATTATTGCGTCTCATAGGTTTGAAAGATGCTCGTCAAGGCATGAAGATCCGTATTAGCAAGATTATGGGCCTCTTGATTGCACAAATTTTAGTATTAAATCTTTCGGGAAGAGATCGAGAGCTTTATCCACAAGTTGTGTGTTGGTCGGAGAGACCCGAGCACTTGGCGTTGATTAGCAATGTCAATTAACTTTTCAAAATATGATTTTATGTTCTTTGACTCTTCCCGTCCTTAAGTGTTCGTATTGGCTCAAGATCGTGCGAAGCTTTATCGTCGGACAACGATGTACGCGAAAATGAGTTTGCAAAGTTTCTCGAGCATCGCGCGTTGAACAATGCGGATGAGTTTAAACATATACTGAGATCCGCCCGTCTAAAAATAGCATTTAGGGCGCTTTTTATTATAGCTTGTTGTTGATTTCTTCTGGGTCCATTCGGACTCGGGCTTTGTAAAAACGTCATCGTCTTCTCGTCTGGATATTTGGGAATCACGTATCCTCGGAGCAGATCTTCGTGCTCTAACATCAATTGATTTGATATGAGAGCGAAGATGTATCTTCGATAGGCGTAATTTATCCCATCTAGAATTGGAAGGCGACCCAGCGTTATGGTTATTGAGTCCATGTGTAATAATCGAATCGAACTTATTGTATCAAGTGTTGGTTCGATACCAGCATTGAGTCGGACTACAATTAGTATGATTTTAGTAAGAAAATAAATTGACAACTCGGTAAACTAGAAACGATATGCGGATATTGCCTTGATATTGGATCGACATTTGAGGCAACATTGAAGAATCATCGAGATAAACCTTGTTAGAGTAAATGCGTGGAAAAGTAAAAAGAACCTGATGTTTATATTTTCAAGGGTATACATTAATATCCTTGATGGTCGGTGACAAAATAATTGTATAAATTATACACAATTACAAATGAATTTCTTTTACAAGATATAGCGTAAAAGTCATAAAAGAAATTACAAACAAAATGAAGTCATGAGATGACCGCCTAAAGTCTAAATTCTAAAAGATAAAATACAACATCTTCATTACTGCTTGAACAATGAGCAATCTAGAATAGAGATAATGATTGCAATGTGGGACAAGATGTTGTTAAAACAACTTTAGGCTAATTGGTGATCAGATTTTCTATTGTAAGATCGAGAGCTCTCTTGACTTGTTGTCGTTGTAAATGCGGATGTCTAATGTCTTGAAGTTTCCTACATTTATAGTGTGGAACTTCCTTGAAATCCTCATTGCTTGTTGTGGAGGTTGAGTAAAATGTGGCGGCGACATTGGCCAGATTCATTCTCTTGAAAATCCTCGACTTCTTACGAAAATCTTCTCGTTTGGGGTGAGTCTTCCTCTGCTTTCTTTGCGCTTTGGTGAGTTTTTCACCACGTTTTTAAACCGTGCCAGGACTTGTGAGCTTGCTAAATCATTTTTACTCATGATAACTTTTCTGCTTAGGTAGGAAGAATAAGCAAAACCGTTACATAGATATTGGTGAAATGTTGCCTGACATCGCATCACAACATTCTTATTCACATAAGAGATGTTGTTACGGTATTTTCAGACAACATCAGCTTCCAACATCAACATCAACAGTAACAATAATTCGTATCAGTAACTGTAATAATACTCCTTTATCTGTTAGGGAACCAGAAGTTTTCTAGTACATGATAGTTTGATGTATGTGTCAAATACTGTTTTCGCGCCAAAAATATATTATTAGCTGAATAGGAGCCCTCTTAATTAAGGATATTATCTATCAAACATCTCAAAACTGTGTCTATTAAACCCTTTAAAAACAACCATTTAAAAATACAGAAAGTGTGAAATATGCACCCTGTTGATATGGCTATAAACGAATAATACAGAGACACGTATTAAAAAAAGAAAAAAGAAAAAAGAAAACAAACAAAAAAACATTATATTTCCCAAAAAAATGCATCTTGAGGAGCTGTAACAAAATAAAAGCTCTTCCACCCTTATAAAATTGAATACGCTATGGTAGCGTATTAACAAAAAATAAGCATTAACTAATATAATTAAATAAGAAAAATAAAGTACACTAAAGAATACATAACTGTGGATATCAAAGCTACATTAAGGTATAAAACAATATTGTACTTATAAATGTGATAGGCTAATCGGACATCTGATAATACACTAAAATTATTATTTTATAAGCATAAGTAGGATTACGTTCGACTACCTTCACCCTAATATGTGTCATCCACAATCCTCTATCTAAGATCATGTTCTCAGTAAGTTGCATCTGCACCATATCCCGTCTAATCATCTCTCCTAATCTTCTTGCCTGCCTCTATCCTCACGAACAGTCCAAAGCCAACCTCGCCTTTGGGGCATCGTGTATCTCCTGCCACGTGTCAGAACCATCTCAATATCCTTCGCATCTTATCCTCCGCTGAGGCTACTCCACTTTGTCCGGATATCGTCATTTCTAATCGTATCTCTCATTGGATGCCCAGCATCCGTTTCACTTTGGGTATGTCTTATTCTCTATCGAATTATGTGATATAGTTTGACTAGACACAGAGTTTAAGAAAGAAAGACTTTTAAAATTTGTAGTCTAAAATAAATCAAAATTTTTTGTGTGACTGTAAATCATATCATTAAGATAAAATATTTGAAAGATTAAAGTTAAATTATTTCTAAATATAAAAATGTATCATTCTTTTTTAGACAGATTAAGGGTAAAATGAGAAGTTTAAAATTAAATTATTTTTACACATAAAAATATATCATTCTTTTTTAAACAGATTAAAGAAAAATATTTCATATAAACTGAGAAAAAAGCAGTATTATACGAGAATGAAAAGTTAATCTTTTAGTTCAAAAATCTAAAAAATCAAAGGATTTGAAAATCTTTGGAGAATAATTGGTATTGACTCACACATGGGGACATAAAATAAGCTTGATATTTATCTCATACCTCATTAAAAGATTTTGATGACTAAAGGCAATCAGCAGCTAATTACAGTGGTAGAGGGAGATGTAGAATTTTGTCGGATTGAATTATGCATGAAATTTAAAAAATTTATGTTTTAAACACAAATAGCTTGAATTATAGGATGATTATGTAGTAATATAAAATATATGTAAATCATATAACATGTAATAAGCATGTATCGATAGAACAACACGGTTTGATAAATCAAGTCTTTTAGTATTATACGAAGTGCGCATAATTGATCCTCGATTGAAAGTTCCTAGAACTACGATGTATTCCTCTTTCGAATAGCTAGAAATTCGAGATTTGAGAGAATATTTTGATTCTAGGTCTCTAAGACTTAGAATAATATATGAAATGTAGTGTTCTAATAATGAATTGAACCCTCGATTTATATTGCATTTTAGGTCTAAAAGCGATTAAGATTTCACGTGGACCGGACCCGAAAAATGAAGTGCGATGGGTCGCGCGTACTGATCGAGTGTGGGGCGTGCGTCTGCTTTTCATTTTAATTAAATCGAAATACAATCTACTTAATTAAATAATCATTATTCATTCAAATGTCTCGATCATAAATCGAACATTTATATTCTCTCGTTACATCGCTTAGATCGAAGGAACAATTGACATAGTGTTACCTACATTGCCTTGGCATGCTCGACCCTAGTCATATTGGTCTGCGGAACTCTAGGCGTGGCCAGGAAGGCGAACTCGATATGTGAAAGTACATTTACTCGAATCAGTGGCTGAACTCTACATGTGGGAAGATAAAATTCATTCATTCATGTTGAGCATATTTTATATACCTTTTTGGGTCATTTTTAGTTAGTATTTTCTTATTTTCTTTGAAATTAGTGTATTGTTAGGGTCGTTTTTCTTTCTTTTAGTCACAGTGGTCTAAATGGAGAAATGGCAAAAGAAGATGAAATAAAGCAATTGAGGTGTACTTGCACAGAAAACGAGAAATGAAGTCTAAGTCAGGGAAGTATAGAAGAAATCAGGGCAGAAGGCGAAATCGGACAGAAAATGACAAAAAAATGGAAAATCAGGAATGGGCGTCGTCGTGTTGTGGCTGAACTGCTGCGGAGGGT
>JAQGDG010000567.1:0-110282 GCA_029844215.1 Przewalskia tangutica | reverse complement strand
AGAGGCATGTATAATCAGCAAACTCTGATCCCAGCGATATATAAGCGATCGCACATGTCAAGTCGGGGACTCGCGCCTAAAAGTCATCGCTCGGAAATATAACCATGCGGTCTGCCGCCAACGTAATCATACGTGATTCGCCACTGGCTGGCCGATCTATGATATAACAGTCGCATGAACACGAGTCCCACGGGTCGCCAGAGCAAATGCAGGGCAAGAATGCGAAGGCATAGCTACGAGAGCGACTAGCGTCGTCATTGGCGGGCAGAAATGCAGCATTCGAGAACCTACAGTACTGTATACCAGTATTTCGGAGTATGTGCGTGGCGTGCGTATAAAGTACAGCCTTAAAGACTAGACAAGGTTGAATTTGTGAAGTGCGAAAAGAGTGGTTTTTTTAAATGAAAGCGTTTCCCCGACTTTTCGTAGGAAAAATTACGGCTATGTCGTTTATAATTTTTGCGGATTTTTCAGAGAGGCGAAACATTTTGGACCAGCGGAGGGTGACGTGTCTATCACATTGGAAGAGCAGACGACAATTATGGACGATTTGGGGCTACTTTAGTTGGTAGGATATTTTTGTGCAAGTTGTGTGGTAGATGGATAAGGTAGTGCGTGGCTAAATCTTGGCCCTTACGCTGCTATGCACTTGTCTTCATCTTGGCCATTGGTTGGCCTTCACTGACCCTATTTTTCTCATACCTCCTAGTTGAAGACATTCTTCATCCTAAACTTGAGCAATCTATCTAAGTCTCCAAACTACTCCCTTTCACTTGTCTTGCTTTCGTCCCCAAGCCCTCCCCGAGAAAGGCCTGGCGGAAACCACTTCCCGCTTTTGTGAAGCTTTGGCGAGGTACCACTGCCTAGTTGTCTCGTATAAATACCCTTGTTGTGGTATAGAATACTCCTGAGTATTGTTATAATGTCCAAATACCTTGGCCCAATACCTTGTAGTATTCCCGAGTTACAACATACAAGCCAGAAAATACCGTTATACTTTCCTCGATCCACTAAAAGCGAAACCACTAAAAATCTTCACAGTTGTTGAAGTTGTAAGTAGAAGTTAGTTAGAACTTCTAAAGGGTAGTTTGGAGCGGAGTTGGGGCGGAGTTGGAGCTAAACCTTGCTCAGGGGCGACTTTAAACTAGGATAATTTTGGGCTTATCAGAGTAATTATCTTGTCCTCTATTGTAATTGGAAATTACATAAGTGTTGAATATATAGTTGTTGTATACTATATATAGTCTTGAAACGTAGTTATCGTGATGTCTTGCGACTTAAGCTGAATAATACTGCAATGATATCTTGCGACTTAACTGATGCGGCGAGCTGTAATTACATAGGGTTGTATTACGGTAGACTTGTATAGTGTACAGTGGGTAGAATTGTACGTTAGGGTTAGATGTATAACCCACACACGCAGTTGGCTTGGTAGCGGCCTCGATAGAGGAGGAGATTTCTGTTGTTGCGGGGAGAGTCTTCTTGAATTTTCCGGTGAATGTTCTACGATGAGATCTAAATGTTAATAAAGCGCCCTTTGTGGCCTTATAGGTTGAAGTGCTACGTGTGGCGTGTCTTACGGACTAAGGAGTGGCGAAGCGGGTTGAGTACTTGGGCGTTTTGCTGTTAGTCGACAATGCCGTCGCCGAGGTATGTGAACCTCTTCTATCTCTTCTAGCATGATATGTGTGAACTATGTGATGCGGTAGGCGTGCATGTGTTAATTATATTTGATTGTTGTAAAACGTAAAGTGTTATATGACTTTATGGGAAGTTGGTTATAACGACTTTATGTAGGTAAGAAAATGGGTTGTGGTTTTAAAGATAAGCCAGTTTGATTTATAAGCGCTTGGGGCGTTATAATAAAACTTGAAGTATTTCAAAAAGATTTATGAATCGTTTTGAGCGAAGTGTAGTATGTGTGTTTTGAAAACTTAAGAGTTATACTAGGCTTTATGGGAAGTTAGGTATAGCGGCTTAGAATAGTTTCTTGATGTTAGAGAAGTTAAGAGACTTGATCTTATAAGATAAGGGCTTAACTTATTTGTTTTAAAGTGAATGTTTGTGTGAAACCTCATTCGTGATAATGAAGTACTTGGTTTTTATTTAAAGGGATAATGTTTCTTGCGATTTGGAATCGAGGAATGTGTATCGACAGGACCATGCGGCGTTAATAAAGGAAAATGTATTGAATAATGATGTATCGTATTAAAACCGATTAAGAAACCTCCATCTGCATGAGAAACTAAGATGAGACAAAATGATATTACATTTTCTAGATCATAATTCTTTTGTAATAAGAATGTTGTAAACAAGAATAACCTACTCTCGCGTGAGGCATATATTACTCAATTGTTCTAAAAAGAAATCAAGTGATTAAGTTTATGAACTGAAACCATTTGAAAATGAGAAGCTTGATAATTGAAACTAGGCAAGCGGAACTTAGGAAAAGAATGTTGTTACTTGATTTTGGAAAGGAATGTGGGTTGGTCATTCTAAGGCCTACGGGGTATCGGGTGACTTTTATAAAAGTAATGGATCTCTTTTAAAGAACTTAACGTATGTAGTACTTTGGGGTTAAACCGGACTTTGGCATAAAATGAAAGTACTTTGAGTTGTTGTGAAACTTACTATGCTTGTTGTTGTGAAAAGACACCTATCTTGTTGTTGTGAAACTTGCCTATCTTGTTGTTGTGAAACTTGCCTATGCTTGTGATGATAGCCTTTGTTGTGCAAGTGTGGTATTTACGTATTCTAGTGTCTCGATGTTGAGGCCAGGTTGACTATTGAGAACTTGCGGGCGTCTTTGGCGGTGAAGGAGAATTCCGCGGGTATGTTTCCATTTTGATTCTTTGTCTTGTTGTTGATGTCACATGGGCGTGTCTGCAGATCTGTCAGGAAGCATCGCGACCATGCGTGAGTTGATTACGATATATGGTTATTCTTGCAACATGGGCGATGTACCTGCCGTCGCCGATGTTCAGGGAGCATGTGGCCATGCGGCGGGGTTGACACCGGTATATTGTTATTGAGGTTACATGGGCATGTCTACACGTCGCGATGTCAGGAGCATGTGGCGTGCGGCCTTATTGTGTGTTGCATCATGGACATGTCTACCGTCACGATATTAAGAGCATGTGGCATGCGGCGCTATTATTATGTTGCATCATGGAGCGTGTCTACCACCGTGCATTAAGAGGCCGTGATGCGAACATGATGGATGTTGTGGGCGTGAGACCCGTAGTTATATTTAGTGGTGACTTTGAGGCGTGAGTCACGACTTGGCTAACTTTTATGTTGCGTCTTGTATTTTGGTTATCATACGTGTCTCCTGCTTTTTAAAAAATTTATTATGATTTCATTCTGATGTTGTGATTTCACATGCCAGTACTGTTATCTTGACCTCCCGGAGGCTGCGTTCAATCTTGCGGTAGAGGGTCTACAGTCGTGGATCCAGCTCCTAGGATCTCATTTTTAGCGTGTTGAAGCTCAGTTCCTTGGAGCTTATCTTTGGTATGTTTCCACTGAGTTGTAGGTTAGCATGCATTCGAGAGGTATGGCGAACCACGTCCGTCATAGTTGTTGTAAATCTTAAGTGCATGCCTTTGTTGTGGCGAGGGTTGAGGATAAGCTTGTTTGGGGTTTTATGTATATCACGAAGAAGCTGGCATTTTGGATTGCTTTGTTTATTTATTATATCTCGTTTCATGACTTCGTGTTTTATTTTCCGCTGGTTTTCTACGATATTGTATCGCTAGGGTGCCGGGGTAAGGCACGATATGAACCGAGTTGGAAGGCGTTACAAAGTGGTATCAGGCGATTAGTCCTCGGAAAGTGTCTACAGGCAGATAATACAGTAGAGTGCTTGATTATCGGTGTGTTGTACACCACGTCTATGTCGAGGAGGCTATAGGACATTTAGGATTGGTTTCCATTCTTCCGTTACGAGATCGTGCCTTAGAGTACATGTTGTAAGTTGGACCCACTACGGCGTGTTCGTTTTTACGATTATGCCTCTGCGAAGCAACCGAGGCCCAGAAGGGCAAAGCGGAGAGGAGCGCTGCTAGTAGGATTGAGAGAGTCTGCAGCGCGAGCGGTCGTACACAGTAGTGCTTGACGGCGAGTTTTGCGGCGCCGCCCGGCCAGCCCGATTTGGCGCGGCGGTGTTGTGAGACTACGATACGAGCCTCAGGTCCGCGATGCAGGCGGGAGATAGTCCTGAGAGATGGCCCGATTATTGGCGAGGTTGTGGCGAATATGAGATAAGTGGGCCTTGGCCGGTTCCGTTCAGCGGACACATGTACTGTAGAGGCGACGGCGAGCGATTTGATGCTACGGGATTTTCTTAGTTGTAGCACTTTGATTTCTGCGGTCGGCCGGAGGATGATCGCGAGGAGATTCATCCGTCGATTCTGAAGAGATCGTCACGCGGTGATGAGCTTGATGCTGTGACATTTAGTTCGCATCGGCTGCGTGATCGCCCGATCGATTGGTTTCTGACTCGTGGGAGCTTTCAGAGGAGCATTCAACTTTCGGCCGTTTGGGGCGAGTTTTGGAGGCGCTTCTGGCGCATTTCTTGCCTCAAATAGGAGGGCTCGGGTAAACAGATTTTTGATGTTGGCGAGCAGCGTCTGATTCGGGAAATACAATGTGAGTTGACTCATTGGCGGTATGTTCCGCATTAGTAGCTAGTATGGAGGATCGAGTGCAGATATGTTACGAGGGCTCGATGATTACCTAGCGAAGGATTGTTGGTGTTTCTCTTGGCGGCATGGACATTGCCGCGCATTCGAGCTCGTACACTTGGTGCGAGCGCGGTCGGCAGGTGGACGGCACGAGAAGAAGGCCGAGCGGTCGGATATGTTGGCGACTTTGGCGGACGCCTCGGCCGGCGAACTAGTTATGTACCTCGCCATTGCAGTGGTCCCGCGGCCAAGCCGGACCCAGGATATTGAGGCGGTCGGGGCTCCGAGCGAATGTTGAGGAGTAGGGGTGTTGGCGAATCGCGATCACCACCGCCGGTGTGGTCGATGTGTAGACCGCATTTGGGGAAGTGTCGTAGTACGAGGAGCTTGTTATTCTGCGGCCGCGGGGCCATATGGCGAGAAGCCCCATCGGAGCCGAAGGTATGGGTAGGATAACCTGAACTTTGAAGCGATTGCGGGTTAACACGCTTCCATGCCAATGAGAATGTTGATATATGGCGAGCCGGTAGAAAGTCGCGGTGGGAGTTCCGGATTCTAGCGGTCCTTTGAGCACTTTGCCTACTTTCAGTATATCCTTAACCATCTAGAGTTTTGTATGTTATGATAATGTGTTAAGTGTTATGTTAGGATAGCTTTGTGCTAAAATGTGACTTAGAAGCATCTTAGTGAAAGGGTAAGCTGGGGTGAAAATGATGAACCTTAGAATATTCTGGAAGGAGACCTTAGATGTAAAGGCCGTTTTGAGTACAAGTTTTTGCAAGTGATCCTTGTCGGAGTGCATTTTATGCCTAGAATGTATTGTGTGATAAGTCCACAGGTTGAGTAAATGAAAGTGGTAGCTTTAATGATGTGATTGCAAGATTGTTCGTGTCGAGGAGGCGAAGTTGGCGCGATAATTAGGTCGGGTTGGGGCGTGTTTGCGGGCCAACCAGCGTCCGTTCGAGGAAGTCGGCTCTGGTGGTCGCCGGTGGCGAAGGTCCGCGAGGTGCTAGGCCAGTTTAAATGACTAGCGTATGAGTTCGTGGATACGTTCGGCGAGTAGATGCGTGGCGGGAATGGCCTTAAGGAAGATTGGCCGATAAGATGACGAGTTTGGGTAGTGACTCCAAAGTTTTGGGAAGCGAAATGATATTGAAGTATGAAATGCGTATACTAGAAGAGTTCAAGTGTTAGGAGGCATTCTGAGTAAGGAGGAAGAAGCGTGTGTTATGTTTGTGGCGGTGTGGCTTTGACAGCTTGTTAGAAGGAACTTCTTCGTTATACATTTGAGAAGGAACATTCGGGACGAATGTTTCTAAGGAGGAGAATGTTATACCGTATTTCGAGTATGCGTGAGGCGTGCGTATAAAATTTTAGCCTTAAAGACTGACCAAGTTCGAATTTGTACCTGAAGTGCGAAAAGTGGTTTTCGGCGAAGCGTTTCCCACGGCTTTCGTAGGGAAAATTAGGCTATGTCATTTATAATTTTGCGGATTTTTAGAGGCGAAACATTTTGGACCAACGGGAGGGTGACATGTGTCACCCTCACATTGGAAAACAGACTGACAATTGGGACGATTTGGGGCTACTTTAGTTGGTAGGATATTTTGTGCAAGTTGTGTGGTAGATGGATAAGGTAGTACGTGGCTAAATCTTGGCCTTACTTGCTATGCACATGTCTTCATCTTGGCCATTGGTTGGCACTTGACCTATAAATACCCCTCAGTTGAAGACATTCTTCATCCTAAACTTGAGCAATCTATCTAAGTCTCAAACTACTCCTCCTCTTGTCTTGCTTTAGGTCCCAAGCCCTCCACCTGAAAGGCCACTGGCGAAACAGCCCCACTTTTGTGAAGCTTTGGCGGGGTACCCACTAGCCTAGTTGTCTCGTATAAATACCACTTGTTGTGGTATAGAAATACTCCTAGTATTGTTATAATGTCCAAATACCTTGGCGAATACCTTGTAGTATTCCCGAGTTACAACATCTGAAGCCAGAAAATACGTTATACTTTCCCTCAGTCCACTAAAGCGAAACCTAGAAATCTTCACCGTTGTTGAAGTTGTAAGTAGAAGTTGGTTAGAACTTCTAAGGGTAGTTTGGAGGCGGGTTGGAGCGTGAGTTGGAGCTAAACCTTGCTCGGGGCGACTTTAAACTAGGATAATTTGGGCTTATCGGTAATTATCTTGTCCCTATTGTAATTGGAAATTACATAAGTGTTGAATATATAGTTGTTGTATACTATATATAGTCTTGAGCGTAGTTATCGGCAATGTCTGCGACTTAAGCTTTGAATAATACTTACAGCGATGTCTTGCGACTTAAGCTGAAGAAGGCCAGGCGAGCGTAATTACATAGGGTTGTATTACGGTAGACTTGTATAGTAGTGCCGTGGAGTAGAATTGTACCGTTAGGGTTAGATGCTATAACCACTGGTTGGCTTGGTGGCGGCCTCGATAGAGGAGGAGATTCTTTTGTTGCGGGGAGGTCTTTGCAATTTCGGTAGAATGTTTCTACGATGAGATCTAAATGTTAATAAGCGCCTTATGGCCTTATAGGTTGAAGTGCTACGTGTGGCGTAATCTTACGGACTAAGAGTAGCGAGCGGGTTGAAGTACTTGGGCGTTTTGCTGTTAGTCGACAGCCGTCGCGGTATGTGAACCTCTTCCATCTCTTGGCATGATATGTGTGAACTATGGCAAAATGCGGTAAGCGTCGTGTGTTAATTATATTTGATTGTTGTAAAACATAAAGTGTTATAACGGCTTTATGGAAGTTGGTTATAACGACTTTATGTAAATGAAAAAATGGGTTGTGGTTTTTAAAAGATAAGCGATTTGATTTATAAGCGGCTTGGGCGTTATAATAAAACTTGAAGTATTTCAAAAGATTTATGAATCGTTTTGAGCGAAGTGTAGTATTGTGTTTTGAAAACTTAAGAGTTATACTAGCTTTATGGGAAGTTAGGTATAACGGCTTAGAATGGTTTCTTGATGTTAGAAGTTAAGAGACTTGATCTTATAAGATAAGGACTTAACTTATTTGTTTTAAAGTGAATGTTTGTGTGAAACCTCGTTCGTGAGTAATGAGTACTTGGTTTTATTTAAAGGGATAATGTTTCTTGATTTGAAATCGAATGTGTATCGACAGGACCAGACTGCGGCGTTAATAAAGGAAAATGTATTGAATAATGATGTATCGTATTAAAACCCGGTAGAAACCTCCGTCTGCGTAGAAACTAAGATGAGACAAAATGATATTACATTTTCTAGATCATAATTTCTTTGTAATAAGAATGTTGTAAACAAGAATAACCTACTCTCGCGTGAGACATATATTACTCAATTGTTCTAAAAGAAATCAAGTGATTAAGTTTATGAACTATGAAACCATTTGAAAATGAGAAGCTTGAGTAATTGAAACTAAATGCGGAACTTAGGAAAAGAATGTTGTTACTTGATTTTGGAAAGGAATGTGGGTTGGTCATTCTAAGGCTACGGTATCGGGTGACTTTTATAAAAGTAATGGATCTCTTTTAAAAAGAACTTAACGTATGTAGTACTTTGGGGTTAAAGCAGGACTTTGGCATAAAATGAAAGTACTTTGAGTTGTTTATTGAAACTTGCTATGCTTGTTGTTGTGAAACTGCCTATGCTTGTTGTTGTGAAACTTGCCTATGCTTGTGATGATAGCCTTTGTTGTCTGCAAGTGTGGTATTTACGTATTCTGCGTGTCTCCGATAGAGTAGGTTGACTTATTGAGAACTTACTTGGAGCGTCTTTGGCGGTGAAGGAGAATTCACGGGTATGTTTCCATTTTGATTCTTGTCTTGTTGTTGATGTCACGTGGGCGTATACTGCCGTCACGATGTAGGCATCGCGACTGCGGCGGTTGATTACGATATATGGTTGTGCTGCGCAACATGGGCGTGTCTACACCGTCTGATATTCGGGGCATGTGGCCGTGCGGCGGGGTTGACCACGATATATTGTTATTGAGGTTACATGGGCATGTCTACGCGTCACGATGTCAGGGGGCATGTAGCGTGCGGCGCCATTGTGTGTTGCATCGTGGACGTCTACCACCGTCGCGATATTCGGGGCATGTGGCGTGCGGCGCTATTGTGTGTTGCATCATGGGCGTATCTGTCTTTGCGCCGTTGTATTCGAGGGCATCGCGTGTGATCTGAACATGATGGATGTTGTGGGCGTGAGACCCGTAGTTATATTTAGTGGTGACTTTGAGGCGTGAGTCCACGACTTAGCTACTTTTATGTTGCGTCTTGTATTTTGGTTATCATACATGTCTCACCTTTTTAAGCTATTATGATTTCATTCTGATATTGTGAGTTTCACATACTTAGTACTGTTATGCTTGACCTCCTTGAAGCTGCGTTAATCTGCGCGGTAGAAGTGCGTCGATCGTGGATCCGCTCTAGGATCTCATTTAGCGTGTTGAAAGCTCAGTTCCTTGGAGGCTTATCTTTGGTATGTTTCCACACGAGTTGTAGGTTCTTGTACATTCGGGGTATGGCGAACCACTGTCGTCATAGTTGTTGTAAATCTTAAGTGCATGCCTTGTTGTGGCGGGGTTGAGGATAAGCTTGTTTGGGTTTTTATGTATATCTTGAAAGCATTTGTTTTTGGTTGCTTTGTTATTTATTATATCTCGTTTCATGATTTCGTGTTTTATTTTCATTGGTTTCTCGATGTTGTATCACTAGGGTGCGGGGGTAAGAGCACGATGCGGGCAGGTTGGGCGTTCTGATGCAACCAGCGATGCTAAATAAGCGTATCCGCGATCTTGGCCAAGAACCGTGCGATAACTCTGCGGATCCGCTGCGTCACGTCGGCCGGGGGCGAAGTGCGTGAGCTAACCACGGATCCACCTGCGTCACGAGACCGTCCTAACTTGCCGGGCAAATGCGAAGGCATAGCCACGAGAACCAACTTTCGCCCAGCGCGTCCGGCCGAAGCCGGGCAATCTGAAAGCAATACGAGCGCTGCGTCGCGACCTCATTCCACGCTTCGCGGTGGCGGGAAAGTCACGAAGCCAACTACGAGAACCACGCATGCGTCATTGGCGGAGGGCACGGGGCTAACTACGAGAACCTCTGCGTCACGAGACCGTGTGGAACTAGTCGTGGAGCGACACTATAAGAGAAGCCCGGCCAAGGCAATCACGAGACTACGAGAACGACTGCATCGACGGCGGGCAGGGGCAAGTGATGCAGCGGTAAGATCTGCGCGCTTTAAGCGCGAAGTGCGTTATCGTGACAAGTAGTATAGTCTTGATAAGACCGAATATCGTCCTCGAGGATTAGGGTTGATTACGACTATCTATTTTTGGTCTCTATTTGGTAAATTGATATTTAGATTTTTGTTTATAACTAAGAATTATAAAAGCTATTTAACTAAAAGGGTTTACTTGATGATGATGAGAATAGGGCTTCCCGTCTCCTCACTATCCGCTTATGCTACTTATTAATGCAATAACTTAGTCTTCTTCTTTTGGAGAAAGCGAGGTTAGCTAAATCGTTTTATACTCCGTTAGGTTATATAAACACTGACGATATTACGCCTTACCTACCTTTCGGTGATAAGGATAACTCTATGGGAGGATTAAGAACAAGAACCTAGTTAGCGTCGCCTGATGCTCAAAATTAGGGTTTTTAAGCCTCTGCGTTAGCTTCGTAAATAATTGAGGTATTTTCATCCCCGATCGAGAATGTCTACCCAACTTACGGCATATTCACAATCACCCCTTTGAATCGATTAGAAATCATATAGTGATAATTAGTTGTCAATTAATTACCAAGAATTCAACTCAAATATTGGATAGATCTCAACAAGAAGAAGAATAACCATAAGCGTGCATTAAATCATAACATAAGTTTCTAGAGATTGACATGGAAAGCCACATAGAGGAATTGGTTCTAGCCATTGACATGTGAGAACTAATCCGTGTTAAATCATACAAAAGCGAAATAAAGAAAAGAAAAGGAAAAGAAATTACTAGACTATGGTCTCGATCTCTAAGCAAGAAACCTTGTGTTGTGCAAGAAGGAACCCTTAAAAGCGCCTAGGGTTCTCCTTTTATAGCTGAAAACCGCCTCAACTTTTCCTGGCGACCCAATCGTCGAAAACCTATTTTTTTCGCGTCGGCGCGCGGCCTGCGACAAGCGCGGCCGGGAACCTGGTCGTCGAGTGATTTGGCGCGCGGCCGATTCTGGCATGCAGCGCGGCCTGCGTCAGTAACTTCTCCGGATGTTTAAGCGCGCGACCACCTTTTGGCACCCGCGGCCGGAGTCTTCTGCGACCTCTGCGGATAGTGGGCGCGCGGCCTGCTTCCTAGCTGCGAGCGCGCGTGCAATGCAGGTTCGACCTCGTCGCCACTTTCTGCATTTTTAGCTCTGGACTCTCTCTTTTGCCCTCTTTTAGCTCCTTTTCGCCATTTGGCCATTTTAACCACTGACTCAAAAGAAAGGAAAACTATCTGTCGACACTTATATGTGCAAAAGCGGGACAAAAGACTAACTAAAAAGCCACTCAAAGGTGTATATAAAATACAGATCAAATACCCAAACTTAACCTTTGCTCGCCTCGAGCAAAGATAGAAAAGAAAGAAAGAAATAAAGACTCAAGAGCGGAAATAAAAGACTGTTGCCATTGATTACTTTTGTTGCATTAGTGTTAACTAGAAAAACATGAAGGTTAGCAAAATAATATGCGAGGAACATATAGCATGACATTTCGCACATTAAGCTAGATATTTATAAACTCATATTCATCGTGCTTTAATGGAAGTCGATATACTAAATCATGCATATAAATTCAAAATCCTATGGCATCTACTTGCTATTCTCCACTAATCACGGATATGCATATAAGAGATCTTGGACTTTAAGGGTTGTAATGTAGGCTTAGGTAGGGGTTGGTAAAAATAGGCATTTAGGCTCGTTTTTGTGTACCATAAGCTCTTTAGCTTTTGAGTATTTCCACTTTTCTTTTTGTTCTTTTCTTCGTTTAGATTCTATCTTTCCCTCTTTTGTTTTGGGAGAGTGAAGTATATAATAATGAAAAGCACCCCCGAACTTAGGCTTTTGCCTATTTATTATTACTTTTGTATTGGGGTGCAGCGGACTTATTCACTCTTTTTGTCTCTTTTTAACACAATGTATTCCAGCATTTCATATTTTCACTTATGGTACAATTTGTGGGAATATAGGGTGTCAAGAAGAAGTTTCAAATTTAGGCTCAATAGAGTGACTAGGGATATTTTTAAAGTGCGGGATAGAAAGAATGGTAGGCGGCTATCGAAGAAATGCAGTCATCTCACAACATGCGTATCTAACTATTTAAGCCTCAAATAGCAAGCAATCATAACACGTAAGTATTTATCATTTAGCATGCGTAATTCAAGCGAAACTCGAATAGGCAGTTTTTGTGAGTTTTTGGCATATCTAACCTAAGTGTTTAGATAGTTGCTACATTAGTTACATTATTCCACCTTACTTCACTAGGTGTTTCTATGACTACAACAATTATGATCTTTGTGAGCAATTATGACTCAAAAAGGAAAAAAATTTGGTGACTCAAAATAAACATAAAACAATCAAAAAGACTTAAATAAAACATAACATGACACCAAATAAAACACCCCGAACTTAAATGCATTGTCCCAATGTGTGTAGACTCAAACGATAAAAGAAATAAGACACTTACAAACTTTGGCTAAAATGGTGGTGGCGGCGGTGGATAATCGTCGACCGTTGATTGAGCAGGAACTTCGTCGTCATCTGCTTTGGTGCATTTGTTGCTCGCCTCGCCTCTTGTTGCCCTTTCGCAACTCGTGTTGTCTGTCTCAACTCATTTTGTCCTTGTATCAATGTGCGAAATGTTGCATCGTCATTCTCGGTTACGAGCACTTGCTCCATCATTGCTTGGAGGTTACCTTACGTGGTTGGTGGTGGCTAGAGTCTGCGCGTGTTGAGCCACATGTCGGGCTCGTCCTCGTTCATTGCGGCCTCTGCTGCTGCTCTTGGTTGTACTCTCGTCGAATTTCTTTGGGGGCTTGGAGTGCAGGAAAGAGTGCATTATCCCATGGGACACGGACATTTGGTTTCTTTCATGAGTATCGATGGGTAGGATTGGGACCGCTCGTGTGACATAGCTTGGTGATAAGCGAGCCGTGTCCCAATCACTTTGTTACCAACTGCTGATTTCCTCGATGCTCTGCACTATTTCTTTCCCAGCGTCAATTGTCAACCTCGTAATTCCATATATCGACAATCTATCTTACGGCACTCTGGTGAAGTGCGTGGATGGAATCGTCGCGAACCTGACGAAATATAGCCAACGCTTTAGTGCTTTGTTGAATTGCTTTGTTGATTGCTCTTGACCCATTTCTTCGATATCAAAAACAGCCCGTGGTAGATCGCGGTGTTTGCGGCGGTATCGATTTATGTTGTCGGTGCTCGCCGACCGTATTCTAAAATAGCTCCGATCACGATTCCTCCTTGGCGTCAGTGTTTTCAATTGTGTATTTATATCTTCTGCTGTCACGAGCACATAATGTCACCACAAAGCATCCACTTTCCGCTTCTCGGGAAGTTGGCATAGAACTCCGCGCGTTGTTGTGTTTATTGGTGCTATCTTCTCGGATTTACAAATCTCCTCCACTCTCTTAACTCGATCATCGCGAATGGGCTCATAACATCTTCTTCCCCGTATGACTCCTGGTAGTCCGTTCCACTACGGTATTAAAGTGCAGTATCGACTTTTTGTATCTTTGGAAGGCTTGGTAGCTCACAAACATATTTTCATCGTATTGTGGGGTTGGGGTGGATGTGGAGCCTCTTCTCTTCTGGTGGCCATGGTTACAACGATTTAGAGCTTCTGATTTAGTGGCACAAATGTTTCCTACACGATTAACAACTAGCGTGAACCTGACACTGAGCTTGACTCTTACACAATACCAGCTCCTCTTTTACTCCTTCTCCAAACTTCACAATCAATTTTTGAGCACCCAAACTACTTACCTACAATACTCCTTCAAACTACTACCTCGTGACTTTAGTAAAGATCACGAAGCGGAAAAGATTACCTTTTATGAGAAGATTCAAAATTGTTCTTGTTTCTAATGGTGGTTTGAGGCTATGGAATGGAGCTTTGTTGGTTGAGATGGCTAAGGGTTTTTAGGAATTTAAAGTTTTGGTTGTGGTTGGGTTTAATTTATGGAGGATTTGTGGGAAAATTTTTGGAATTTAGTGGGTTTTTTGAAGAGGAGAGTTAGGTTTTGAAATTGGAATTGGGAAAAATCTGGTTTAGGCGGATTTTGTTTACGGATTTCGCTTAGGCGCAGCCGTCCTTTTAGTGTGCGTACTGGATCTCTGCACTCGCTTGAGGACTTTATGCGGCCATGGCTAAACAGCAAATTTTAGGATTTTAGCGCGTACTGCTCTGGCTGTGTGGCGGCGCAACTCGCTGTTCGATTCTTTTAGCGTGCATGGCCTACCCGCTTTTAAATCACGGCTTCGTTCGACTTTTCGTCCTTGGTTTATTTACTGTACATCAATAACACAAACCACAGACCCCAGGCCGTGAGGCGTTTCTTAGACAAAATAAAATAAACTAAAGGAGAAATTAAAATAACATAATTGAAAGCGTTGGGTTGCCTCCCAAGTAGCGTTGTCTTTAACGTCTTTTAGCGGGACGAAGTTCCTAGCCTTAATAACCTTAGGGTGGATTAAGCTGACGATCCATTTCCTCGCGTTTGGCGTTTCTTTCTTTCTTCTTCTTAGCATTATCGGTAAGGGAGTTCGGGAATACTTACCTCGCTTTAGTGGCATTTGACAAACCATGCACCTTTCTTGGGCTCGTCTCTCTTTGATTGACTTGTATTGGCTCGCATGGGGTTTGATGGTCTTGATTGCGAAACACCCGCTCATTGTTGGTGGCTCGATGGCGTGTTTAAAAACTTTAAACACCATTTCTTCATTCTCGCCTTAATGTTAACTCTCACTCTTTCAGCGTCAATCAGCGCTCTCCCGTTGCTGGAATGGCCTCCCGATATGATAGGGATTTCGCGTCTTCTTCGTATCAAGAATGAGGAAGTGCGGGAAAGAAGAATTTTCCTACTTTCACAATCACGTCCTCGATCTTTCCTCTTGGATGAACCAGCATCTGTCGGCGATTGCGGGCTTCTTGTGGTTGGTTGGCCTCATGACTCGATCTTTTAAATGCGATAAGGGCATGAGATTTATACTTGCCCTAAATCACATAGAGCTCTGTTGCAAGTTACCACCTTGGCTGTGCAAGGTAGTGTAAAGCTCACGGATCTTTTAGCTTTGGTGGCAACTTTTACGCAAGATAGCACTACTCTTACATTAGTGCTACTATTTCGTACTCTGCCCGACTTTTCTTCTTCCCAAGATCTCCTTCATAAACTTGAAATAGGAGGGCATCTGCTCTAATGCCTCTATGAAAGGTATGTTGATATGCAGCTTCCTAAATGTCTCCAAAAATTTGGAGAATTGTTTATCAACCACTTCTTCTATGGAGTTTTCTCTACTACAGGGCTGGGCTCAATCACCTTCTCTTTTTCTAACTCTGCTTTTTTCTCAACTATTGGCTGAGGTATTCTTGCTCCAATTTGCAACTTCTCGATTGCCTTTACTGGCATTGCTCCTTGGATTTACCTCTGTGTTGCTTAGCAATGTCCTGTGGCTCTTTGTTACTTTCTTTGCTAGTGACCCACTTGTGTTTCCAAGTTCTGAATGAGGATCTAGCACATCATGGCGGAGTGCAGGCATTGTGAAGTCTTTATGTTGCTTTCAACTCGTCTGGCTTTTCTTGCTGAACAGGTGAATTTAACTGTTGAGGCTGTGGTGCTTGAATGAAGAGTGCTGATTAGTTCTGCTGGTTACAGTGCGGCCCCTGTATTGGTTCTGCTGCCCTTTGGTATTGGTTACGTTGCCTTTGGTATTGGTTACTGCGAGTTACGGTGTTGGATTCTGCTTGTCACTGGTCTCCTCTCCGTGAGAAATTTGGGTGGTTCCTCCACCTGGATTATAAGTGTTGGAGTAGGGGTTGTTTGTTGCCTCGATAATTACCTATGGCACGACTCTGCTGCTCCGTTGGTATATTGTTTGGATCGGTGAAGGACACCTATCAAATGTATGTGGGCCACCATATCTCTGACTTCAGAGCATCTGCGCATTCTTGACCTTTGTATGTTCTTTGCTGTTTTAGCTAAAAAGGCCACTTGGGCATTCAAGGCGACAATAGCATCTATTTAGTGGACTCCATTTGTTCTTCTCCCACATGCGACCTCTGTACATGACATGGTTGTTGGTGGCCATATCTTAATAGCTCATGGCGTCGTGGGCTGTTTCCTCATGAATGCTCCACTTTGCTGCATCTATAATAGTTACGGTTGTCTTTGCTCGGCCCGTTGTAGAAGATGTGGACCAAGTTCCTGACTCAATACAATGGTGTGGGCATTTTCTCTGTAGATCTTTGAACGCTTTCCCAAGCCATATAAGGACTCTCAATCTGCTTGGTAGAAGTTGTTCAACTCACTCTCGATTTCTTTTGCTTTATACGGGGGAAAGAACTTGGCTAGGAATTTCTGTGCCAGCTCGTGCCATGTAAAAATCGAATCGGTCGGCAGGGAGTTCAACCATACTTTTGCTTTGTCCCTGAGTGAGAAGGGAAAGAGCCTCAATCTGACGGCATCATCGATGCAGATTATATCGAAAGTTGCACGTAGCTCGAAATTAGCTATGTGCGTATGTCAATCCTCGATGGCGATCCTCGAATTGCCTTGTGTCTTGTTGTCACGACCGTTCAGGGGCAGTGGTAGTGCCTTACCGGGCACCCAGTAGTCATACATCGAGAGAAAATCGCGGACTATAAAACAAGACATGAATCGAATGAAAATTTAGACACAGTTTATATGAGAAAAAGTCGCCTTTCGGCATAATATATATAAACCAAGTTTTGCAGTTACATCCCAAATGTACAATAGGACTACAGACCTCTAAAGAAGTAAACCACTATGGCGGGACAGGGCCGCCGTACCTGAATGTACAAAACTATCTACAATACGGGAGATCATACCCAGTAGAGCCTCGGAGAAGATGGAGCTCACGACACCAAAGCAAAGATCAGGATGTGGATCTAGCACTGCTTGCCTACTGCGGCATGAGCGGCCAGAAGGAGTCGATCTGCAGTACCAAGTATGTGAAAGCGTAAAGTACTTTAAATGAAATCATATCACTTTAAAAACCAATTTTACAAATATGCGAAAGCAACAAATGTAAGCGCGTAGTCTTACATCATAAACAAAGCAACGATAGGTAAGCTATGCGAGTCTTTTCTAAGTGCGAATGATCGAGCGGGGCCACTCGCCCGTATTATCGTCGCAAGCCTAATCATGGACTCAGTAGTCGCATAGGCCACTCGCGTAGGCGCGTGAGGTATAACCCGCGTCGGGTAGCTACTCCTCGGCGTAAATCTGGACTCGTTGTCGCATGGCCCACGTTGACGCGTGAGGCATAACCGCGCTAACACGGAACTCTCGTAGCTCATAGGCCCCTAGACCCGCATGAGGTATTCTCGAATCATGGTCCCAAACCGCTAAGTCTACCCGCGTCGGAGGCGACAACCGGTATCGTCTCGAGGTGAGGATATAGTACTAACATAACGACTTATAGTTTAAACAACCTAAGCATAAGTAAAGTGACCTCTTTACACAAGCGTTACAAGACACTAACACGTAGCATCCTGATATGTCTACTCGTCAAAACCATCTTATTATACCTTTGAAATCAATACAAGTCTTTTATAAACACGTAAGTAAAGCTGTTCCTTTTTATAAAACTTAAGTAGTTATACTTAACTTCCCGTAAAGCTAGTATAACCATTAAGCTTCTTGTTTTAAAAACAAATATTCTTCTTCTTTCAAAACTGTTTTATAATTCTTTTGAAAGATTTTTAAGATCTTTATTATTAGGGCTTAAGTCGTGATACATTGCTAGTAGTATTATTAGGGCTTAAGTCAAAAGACATTGCGTAGTTATTATTCGGTTAACACGTATGCGTCTACAGTACTATATATATATTTTAAAATATCATGCTTTAGGAAGAATCACATCTTGGCGAAAATCCACTGCCAAGTCGAATATGTCATGTGAGAGAATCGACCTATAATAGTCACGAACATCTATCAAAGTCTAGACTACTCTGTAGGTCATTCTAGCAGAGGGTTCTCAATTCTACGGAAAGTGGGCAGCACTTCCCTGCGGTGAGCTATATAAGTCTCTTTGTGAAAGCAGTCTATGTAAGTATAGTTCAATTATTCTTCTTTTATACCGCTTCTCTTGTGATATGATTCAATTCTAATACGTAATATTCTTCTAAGTATTTAATACTTATTCTTATACTTCTCTGTATGTATTTTCTAATTATAAAGAAGGGTAAGTTTATTTACCTCGATAAGCCCAAAATTATCCAAGTTAAGCGTCGCTCACTGAGCAGGTTTAGCTCACAATTTGTGCGCTCAGATAGCTCAGAACCCTTAGAAGTTCTTCACAACTTCAACTAAGTACTAAGGGATTTGGGCTAGGGTATTTTGGGCATTATAACAATACTAGAAGGCAACTTTTCTACCAAGGGAGGGGGGGTAGGTTTCGGCTAGGGCTTCCTTCACAAGGGGAGGGGGAGGTGTTTGGACGAAAGGCTCTGAGGAGAGGGAGGATTTTCAAGACTTGGAGAAGATTTGTGGATGAAGAACTCTTCATCTCAAGAGGGTATTTAGAGGTCAAGGGATGGCGACCAATGGCGAGATTATGCCAAGTGCAAGGCAAGTGTAGGGTGAGGATTATGGCAAGTGTACCTTATCGAACTTGCACGCAAAATATCTACCAACTCCGAGACAAAATAGGTCCAAAATGTTTAGTCTCTCGGAAAAATCCGCATAAAAATTAGAAATGACATGGCGGAATTTACCTACGCGAGTTGTGTAAAATGTTTAGTCGGAAAGCGATTCTTTTAATGAGTTGTGCCCAAAGCGTCCATTGCCTACTTTAAGGCTAAACTTTCGTCGTGCGCCCTCGTACATACTGCGAAATACGGTATAACATTCTCCCTCCTTAGTAACATTCGTCCCGAATGTTCCTTACAAACGATTAACGATAAGATTCTTCATAACTTAAGCGATTGCAAATACCACGCGGCCACGCGAGCAACGCTTAGGCATAGCGATAGCGAAAATTTACAAGTAGGAAAGTGAATTACACGGAGGTGTGGGGAATAGGTGAGGATATACGCCTCATGTCCTCGCCGACTTCCCGCGTCATCTCCTCACGAGCTCGTTCGCCCGAGAACTTTGGCGGAAGCCCGCGTCCTTGGTCGCGGGCGCCTAACTTTGACGATCGATTATCGCTATGGGAATCTCCTCATCGATAACCCCTCGGTCACTGGACATCGTCAATCGGATGCACCACTAGATGGATCCCGATACATCTTACCGGCATAGAAACATGAAACACGGATGCGCGCCTCGGATCGGACGGCAGATCGGCTCGTAGGCAACCTTGCCTACCTGCGGACAATCGATAGGGCCCGATGTACCTTGGGTTGAGTTTCCCTTTCTTCCGAATCTCATCACACCGCCATGGGTGACACGCGAGAAAACCCAATCATCAGCTGCGAACTCGGATGCGGCGGCGATGATCTGCATCGACCATGCGACTACGGTATCGATAGCGGCTCTCGGATAAGCTTCACCTTATCCACTGCTGCGCACCAAATCTGGTCCCACTAAGCACCTCGCCTACATCGAACGACTATCGATCTGCACTTCCTCCATACAAGGCCTCGTAAGGCGCCCGTCGAATGCTTGGAGTGGTAGCTATTATTATCGCGAACTCAACTAGAGGCAAATGATCCTCCGGCTACCCACGAAGTCAATAACACGGGCTCGCGACATATCCTCGAAGTGCGGATAGTGCGCTCTGCTGTCCGTGCTACGTGGATGGAATACGATTACTCGAGCTCACGCGTCCTAAACCGCCGGAAGGACCTCCAGTTAGCGTAAAGCGGGCTCCTGCATGCGATATGATCGAAATAGGGACTCATGCGATCGGCGATCTCTCGGATGTAAAGTGCGGCATAATCCTCGGTAGAAAAAGTCGTCTGACGGGAAGAAAGTGGGCTGATTTAGTCGACTTGTCGGCGATAACCCGTATAGAATCATGTCTCCTGCGAGTGCGAGGAAATCACGTGATGAAGTCCATG
This sequence comes from Przewalskia tangutica, assembly GCA_029844215.1. Taxonomy (NCBI): domain Eukaryota; kingdom Viridiplantae; phylum Streptophyta; class Magnoliopsida; order Solanales; family Solanaceae; genus Przewalskia; species Przewalskia tangutica. The sequence continues at coordinate 90,294 of JAQGDG010000567.1, read as the reverse complement.
TTGATCACCTCGGCTTCCGGTCGGGATCTCTATCGTGCGTAACAAACCACGGGCCTGCGGTGATCTACCTTCACTGCGACAACACGGGCGCGAGCTACGAACTCTGCAGCGTCCTCTTGAAGCCGTCCGCTGATACGGATCTAAGGTCGTGGTACATTTTGGTCAACCACGGATGGATAGAGTAGCTTGTGTGTGCTTCCCTAGAACCTGCGCGAGAAGTCACGAAACATGCGGAACACACACGCCCTCAAACCTTAGCACCCGTGGTGCTACCTCGAGACCGCTTCCCGCCGAAGAGCGCGTCGCGATGCGAATCAAGCGGGATCCTCGAGCGTTGCCTCTTCGCCTCGCCGGCGATGGAAGACTCGGCAACCTCGCGAACTCTAACCCTTTGCTATCGGAATCAATCAAGCGGACACGAGGCTCGCTAAGCGGTGCAAATCATGAACCATGCCCCTCTCTCTGCGCAGCGTCGATAGGCTCCCCGTGCGACCTACGACTAGGCATACGCCTGCAGCATTGGCCTTCCGGGTGAGTACGGGATATCAACATCGTAATCCTTAAGCAACTCTAACCACGAGTCTGTCGTAACAAGTTCGGCTCCTGCAGGTGAAGATATCTTGGAGGCTCTTGTGGTGCGTATAAATATCACGTGAACCCGTACAAATAGTGCCTCGGATCTTGGCGTGAATCACGTGCTAACTCAAAATCATGGGTGGGGTAGTTCCTCTCGTGTTTCTTAGGCTGTCGGGATCGTGCGCTATAACTCTACCTGCTGCGTCAACACGCGTCGGCCCGATGCGGCGCGTCCTGATACCGACATAACCATGCGGAAGAGTAAAGCGAAGCGATCGTCAGTCTCTTTAGCTGGAAACCACGCTCACTGGCATCAGTCCGCGAAACTTATTTGCGCATACGAGTCGGCCTAGTCAATGGTGCGAAGATAGAAGCAAACTTCTCTACGAACGGATAATAACTGCGAGGCCAGAAAGCTGCGAACCTCTGTCGGATAGTAGGTCTAGGCAGTCTGGCTGCCTCGATCTTGGCGTATCCACTCGAATGCCGTCGGCCCGAGCAATATGCCCGAAAAGCCACGAAGCTAACCAAAACTCACGTTTGGAAAACTTGGCGTATAAGCTGCTGGTCGGAGAAGCTATCGGCCTGTCCTCAAATGCTCGCGTGCTCTGCTCTGAGCTAGAATAAACGAAGATATCATCGATGAACACTATCCAAGCGTGTCCAAAAATGGTTTGAACACTCGGTTCATCAAATCCATGAATCTGCGGAGCATTGGTCGACAAAGACATGACCACGAACTCGTAATGCGTCTGGGTCGGAATGCGATCTAAGGACATCCGCTCTCGACTCGAACACGATGATAGCGATCGCGGATCAATCTTGGAGAAACATCTCGCGCCATGCAGTGGTCGAACAAATCATCAATCACAGGAAGGGGTATACATTCTTAATGGTCACCTTGTTGTTTGCACATAATCAACACACGTGCGCGCGTCGTCCTGCTTCTTCACGAACAATCTGGCGCTCCCGAGGGAGAAACACGCTTTGATGAAGCCGCTTCTCCGACAAATCTCTTGGTCCTTGACTCTCTCGGCTTCGGCGGTGTCGTTCATGGCGGAATGGAAATAGGCGAGTGTCGCAACTGCGTCTATACAAAACTCGATCTCCTCTCGGGAGGATGCGGGAGGTCGTGGAAATGCGTCTGCAGGAACTCTCGACTCAGGGCGTGAAAATCTGGTATCGCGGCTTGATTATCAAACACGAGCGAGATGGTAGATATACCGCCACGCACGTCTTCCTAGCCTTGCGGTAAGAAATAAACTTACCTCTCGGCGTCTGATGTTCCCCTCCCACACAACCGGCTCCTCGGAGCGGAACCGTACTACTCTCTCGGCGGTCTACATTGGCGTAGCAAGAAGCTAGCCAATCCGTCCCGTGATCACGTCGAAATCGGTCATGTCGACTCTATCAAGTCGCCAGGAGTCGGCATTGTATATAGTCAACTGGACAAGCCCTATATACCCAGAGCTACCAAGATCACCAGCAGGCGTAGCTACCTCGAAAGGGTCTATGGACTCGGGCTCTATCCACATCCTACTAGCGATAAGGGAGATATATGGGGCCAGTAGAACCGGGATCTATCAAGGCATACGCGTCAAACCCGGCCCGATAAGGTACACATGGCGAAATCGGTGAGGCCTCACGATCTGCCCGGTGGACAAGGCATAAATGCGGTTCTGAGGACCGCTAGAACTGGGACACGCGCCACGACCTCTGCCGCGACCTGCTGGTCCATGAGTACCACGCCTCGGGCGTGTAGCTGTAGGGGCGAAGAGCGCCAGCAGAACCCATGGTGAGCCTACCGCGGCGCCCCGGTCGGACGGTCCCGCCAAAGTGACCTGCGGCCCTGGCGTAACAAGCTCTGACGATACCACACTTCCGTAATGGGATCTGCGCATCGGCCACGGCGAGGTGGTCCGTCGGCGATCTCTCTTTGCTACGGGCGTCGAAGCCACAGGGCCACAGTGCGCCCTCGAATACTCTGGGTCTTGAGGGCGGTGCGAGTGCTCTGGTGGTGTGGTGCAAATCTAGGCTTCTGCTGAGGCCGCCCGCGATAGCCACCAAAAGACCCTCAGTCACGGCCTTAACCTGCTGGCGTGCATCGACTCGTCGGCCTCTGCGCTCGCCGCGTCGGTCGTGAGCTGCGTCTGGGTAATATCCATGCACTGGTGAAGAGCCACACCGCACAAGACTTCGGCCATATAATCATCTAGCGGTGGCGTAACGATGCACCTGTCCTCCGTATCTGCTACCAGCGAGGGCATGCTCGAGCCAGCGAATCAAACTCGGCGTTGTACTCCACAACGGTGCGTCGCTGCCTCGGCAACAAAAATCTATCGGCTCGTGCCCTCGCCATCTGTGGAGGCGAAGTGAAGTGAGAAAGGCCTCGAAAACTCATCCCATCTGCTTTGGAGGTGCATGCTCTCCCGGGTAAGCTCGCGAATCAAACGAATCATTGCGGTATCGCGCGGCCGATGTGAACCGAGTCGCGGACTCGGTCTCTGAGGCCTTGATCACCGCATGATCCTGTAGGCGGCGGATGAACTCCTGCGGATCATCGCCGACCTCGACCAGTAAAACTACGGCGGGCTCTGACTCGGAAATCCGTAGCCTCGAACTATACGCCTCGGGTGAACCGCGGGTGCGGCCGGATTTGGGCTGGGCTGCGCGTCCGGCTGTCCTCGTATGCAGCCACGATCTGGCGATGGCGGGCCGTCTCTGTAACCCGTCTCATCTGCTCCGGTGTGGGGTGGAGGTGTAAATGCTGTGGTCTCCTCGGCCCGCTGCTGCGACCCAAACCCTCGTGGGGTCGGCGTCGTGGAACTTCGTCGTCTCGGGTATAGGCGGGCACGAGCCCTCGTGACTCGGTGTCATGCTAGCGACTCCTCGCCTTGCCGCCACGGGCGGGTTGCCTTACGTGGAGGCATAAGCTATTCTGAGAAAGGAATACGTTAGAGGTCAGATCATAACCGGCTCTAAAGCACGATCTCGAGTGAGAAGAATGGAAACCAATCCTAAATATCTTATAGCCTCACGATTATTGGTGTGGTGCACAACGCGATAATCGAGACTACTAGATACGGTGTGTAGACACTTTCAGAGGATTAAGCGCTCGATACCACTTTTGTCACGACCGTTCGGGGCGTGTAGTGCCTTACCCGGGCACCCAAGTAGTCATACATCAGAGAAAATCAGCGGAATATAAAACAAGACATGAATCGAATGAAAATTTAGACACAGTTTATATGAGAAAAAGTCGTCTTTCGGCATAATATATATAAACCAAGTTTTGCAGTTACATCCCAACTGTACAATAGGACTACAGACCTCTAAAGAAGTAAACCACTTTGGCGGGACAGGGCCGCCATACCTGAATGTACAAAACTATCTGTCTGAGGAGATCGTACCCAAAAGTAGAGCCTCGGAGAAGATGGAGCTCACGACACCAAAGCAAAGATCTGAGGATGTGGATCTAGCACACCTTGCCACACTGCGGCATGAGCGCGGCCCGAAGGAGAGTCGATCTGCCGGTACCAAGTATGTGGCGTAAAGTACTTTAAATGAAATCATATCACTTTAAAAACCAATTTTACAAATATGCGAAGCAACAAATGTAAGCGCATAGTGCGCATCATAAACAAGAGCAACAATAGGTAAGCTATGCAGTCTTTTCTAGGTTGCGAATGATCGAAGCGGGGCCACTCGCCCATATTATCGTTCTGCAAGCCTAATCACGGACTCCGTAGTCGCGTAGGCCCTTCGTAGGCCGCGTGAGGTATAACCCGCGTCGAGGGTGCTCCTCGGCGTAAATCTGGACTCGTTGTCGCATGGCCACATAGACCGCGTGAGGCATAACCCGCACACTAACACGGAACTCGTAGCTCCGCATAGGCCCACGGACCAGCGTGAGGTATTCTCGAATCATGGTCCCGGACCGCTGAGTCTACCGCGTCGGAGGCGACAACCCGGTATCATCTCGAGGTGAGGATATAGTACTAACATAGCGACATAGTTTAAACAACCTAAGCATAAGTAAAGTGACCTCTTTACACAAGCGTTACAAGACACTAACACGTAGCATCACAATATGTCTACTCGTGAAACCATCTTATTATACCTTTAAATCAATACAAGTCTTTTATAAACACGTAAGTAATGTTCCTTTTTATAAAACTTAAGCCGTTATACTTAACTTCCCATAAAGCTAGTATAACCCTTAAGCTTCTTGTTTTAAAAACAAATATTCTTCTTCTTTCAAAACTGTTTTATAATTCTTTTGAAAGATTTTTTTAAGATCTTTATTATTCAGGCTTAAGTCATGAAGACATTCTTAGTAAGTATTATTCAGGCTTAAGTCAAAAGACATTGCCGTAGTTATTATTCAGTTAACACATGTACGTCTACCGTACTATATATATATTTTAAAATATCATGCTTTAGGAAGAATCACATACTTCTTGGCGAAAATCCACCTGCCAAGTCGAATATGTGTGTATGAGAATCGACCTATAATAGTCTGACATCTATCAAAGTCTGAACTACTCTGTAGGTCATTCTAAGAGGGTTCTCAATTCTACGGAAAGTCGGGCAGCACTTCCTACCGGTGAGCTATATAAGTCTCTTTGTAAGCTTGATCCATGTAAGTATAGTTCAATTATTCTTCTTTATACCGCCTACTTGTGATACTTGATTCAATTGATACTGTAATATTCTTCTAAGTATTTAATACTTATTCTTATACTTCTACTGTATGTATTTTCTAATTATAAAAGAAGGGTAAGTTTATTTACCTCGATAAGCCCAAAAATTATCCAAGTTAAACGTCGCTCACGACGAGGTTTAGCTCTAATTTATGCGCTCAGATAGCTCGAGAACCCTTAGAAGTTCTTGTGACTTCAACTAAGTACTAAGGGATTTGGGCTAGGGTATTTTGGGCATTATAACAATACTAGAAGGCAACTTTTCTACCAAGGGAGGGGGGGTAGGTTTCGGCTAGGGCTTCCTTCACAAGGGGAGGGGGAGGTGTTTGGACGAAAAGGCTACAAGGGAGAGGGGAGGATTTTCAAGACTTGGAGAAGATTTGTGGATGAAGAACTCTTCATCTCAAGAGGGGTATTTAGAGGTCAAGGGATGGCCAACCAATGGCCAAGATTATGCCAAGTGCAAGGCAAGTGTAGGGTGAGGATTATGGCAAGTGTACCTTATCCAACTTGCACACAAAATATCCTACCAACTCCAAGACAAAATAGGTCCAAAATGTTTCGTCTCTCGGAAAAATCCGCAAAAATTAGAAATGACATAGCCGGAATTTACCCTACGCGAGTTGTGTAAAATGTTTCGTCGGAAAACGATTCTTTTAATGAGTTGTGCCCAAGCGTCCATTGCCTCTTTAAGGCTAAACTTTAAATGCGTCGCCCTGGCGTACATACTCGGAAATACGAGGTATAACATTCTCCTCCTTAGAAACATTCGTCGAATGTTCCTTCCCAAACGATTAACGATAAGATTCTTCATAACTTAAGCGATTGCAAATGCCACGCACGGCCACGAACAACGCTTAGGCATAAGCGATAGCGAAAATTTACAAGTAGGAAAGTGAATTACGGAGGTGTGGGAATAGGTGAGATACTTACGCCTCGTGTCTCTCGGCTTCCCGCGTCATCTCTCCTGAGCTCGTTCGCCACGAACTTTGTGAAGCCCGTCGCTGGTCGCGAGCGCCTAACGGCGATCGATTATCGCTATGGGAATCTCCTCATCGATAACCCCTCGGTCACTGGACATGCGTCAATCGGATGCACCTAGATGGATCCGATACATCTTCTCGGCATAAACATGAAACACGGATGCGCCTCGGATCGGACGGCGGATCGGCTCGTAGGCAACCTTGCCTACCTGCGGACAATCGATAGGGCCCGATGTACCTTGGTGAGTTTCCCTTCTTCCGAATCTCATCACACCGCCATGGGTGGCGCGAGAAAACCCAATCATCATTGCGAACTCCGGATCTGGCGGCGATGATCTACATCGACTTGCCGACTACGAATTTGTCAATAGCCGCTCTCGGATAAGCTTCACCTTATCCGGCACTGCTGCACCAAATCTGGTCCCATGCGCACCTCGCCTACATCGAACCAGCCTATCGCGATCTGCACTTCCTCATACAAGGCCTCGTAAGGCGCCATCGAATCTTTGGAGTAGTAGCTATTATTATCTGTGAACTCAACTAGAGGCAAATGATCCTCCCGGCTACCCACGAAGTCAATAACACGGCTCGCGACATATCCTCGAAGTGCGGATAGTGCGCTCTGCTGTCCGTGCATGCGTGGATGGAATGCGATTACTCGAGCTACGCGTCCCTAAACCATACGGAAGGACCTCAGGAAGTTAGCGTAAGCGGGCTCCTCATGCGATATGATCGAAATAGGGACTCCATGCGATCGGCGATCTCTCGGATGTAAAGTGCGGCATAATCCTCGGTGAAAAAGTCGTCTGGCGGGAAGAAAGTGGGTTGATTTCGTCGACTGTCGGCGATAACCCATATAGAATCATGTCTCCTGCGAGTGCGAGGAAATCACGTGATGAAGTCATGTTGATCACCTCCACTTCGGTCGGGATCTCTATCGTGCGTAACAAACCACCGGGCCTCACGGTGCTCTGCCTTCACTGCGACAACACGGGCTTGAGCTACGAACTCTGCAGCGTCCTCTTCAAGCCATCCCACGATACGGATCTAAGGTCGTGGTACATTTTGGTCAACCACGGATGGATAGAGTAGCTTGTATGTGCTTCCCTAGAACTGCTGCGAAGTCACGAAACATACGGAACACACAACACGCCCTCAAACCTTAGCACCCCGTGGTGCTACCTCAGGACCCTTCCTCACGAAGAGCGCGTCACGATGCGAATCAAAACCGGATCCTCGAGCTGTTGCCTCTTCGCCTCGCCGGCGATGGAAGACTTCGGCAACCTCGCGAACTCTAACCCATTGCTATCGAGAATCAATCAAGCGGACACGAGGCTCGCTGGCGATGCAAATCATGAACCATGCCCTCCTCTCTTGCGCATCGATGGCTCCCGTCGACCTACGACTAAGAGCATACGCCACAGCATTGGCCTTCCCGGGTGATACGGGATATCAACATCGTAATCCTTAAGCAACTCTAACCACCGTCTGCATCGTAAGTTCGGCTCCTCTGGTGAAGATATCTTGGAGGCTCTTGTGGTGCGTATAAATATCCACGTGAACCCGTACAAATAGTGCCTCGGATCTTGGCGTGAATCACATTTGCTAACTCCAAATCATGGGTGGGGTAGTTCCTGCCGTGTTTCTTAAGGTGTCGGGATCGTGCGCTATAACTCTACCTGCTGCATCAACACATCCCGGCCCGATGCACGCGTCACAATACCGCGACATAACCATGCGGAAGAGTAAGAAGCAGGGGCGGTCGTCGGTCTCTCTCTTTCGAATGGAAACCACTGCTCGCAGCATCAGTCCCGCTGAAACTTAGGCGCATACGAGTCGGCCTAGTCAATGGTGCGAGATGAAGCAAACTTCTCTGAACGTAGATAATAACTGCGAGGCCCGAGCTGCGAACCTCTGCCGGAGTAGTAGGTCTAGGCAGTCTGAGCGCCGATCTTGGCGTATCCCTCGAATGCCATCAGCCCGACAATATGCCCAGAAAAGCCACGAAGCTAACCAAAACTCACATTTGGAAAACTTGGCGTATAGCTTCTTGGTCGGGAAGCGTCGGCCACGATCGCCGAAATGCTCGCGTGCTCTGCTCTGAGCTAGAATAAACCAAGATATCATCGATGAACACTATCACAAACTTGTCAAAAAATGGTTTGAACACTCGGTTCATCAAATCCATGAATCTGCGAGCGTTGGTCAACCCAAAGACATGACCACGAACTCATAATGCGTCTGGGTCGGAATGCGATCCTAGGGACATCGCCTCTCTCGACTCGAACGATGATAGCGATCGCGGATCAATCTTGGAAAACATCTCGCGCCCATGCAAGTCGAACAAATCATCAATCACGGGAAGGGTATACATTCTTAATGGTCACCTTGTTGGTGCTGTAATCAACACACATGCGCGGCGTCCGTCCCTTCTTCGCGAACAATACGGCGCTCCCGAGGAGAAACACTTGGCTGATGAAGCCGCTTATCCGGCAAATCTCTCGGTGGTCCTTGACTTTCTCAACTTCGGCGGTGCCGTTACGTAAGGCGGAATGGAAATAGGCGAGTGTCGCAACACATCTATACAAAACTCGATCTCCCTCTCGGGAGGATACCGGAGGTCGTCTGAAATGCGTCGGGAACTCTCGACTCTGGGCGGTGAAAATCTGGTACGCGGCTTGATTATCAAACACCGAGCGAGATGGTAGATATACCCCTGCGCACCATCTTCCTAGCCTTGCGGTAGAAATAAACTTACCTCTCGGCGTCTGATGTTCCCCTCCACACAACAACGGCTCCTCGAGCTGGAACCGTACTACTCTCTCGGCGGTCTACATTGGCGTAGCAAGCTAGCCAATCCGTCCCGTGATCACGTCGAAATCGGTCATGTCGACTCTATCAGTCGCCAAGGGTCGACGTATGTAGTCCTTTGGACAAGCCACATATACCGTAGAGCTACCACGAATCACCCGGCGTAGCTGCCTCGAAAGGGTCTATGGACTCGAGCTCTATCCACTATCCTACTAGCGATAAGGAGATATATAGGGGAGTAGAACGGGATCTATCAAGGCATACGCGTCAAACCCGAAGCGATAAGGTACGTGGCGACATCGGTGAGGCCTCACGATCTGCCGGTGGACAAGGCATAAATGCGGTTACGAGGACGCTAGAACTGAGGACCGCGCCACGACCTCTGCGCGACCTGCTGGTCATGAGTACCACGCCTCGGGCGTGTAGCTATGGGGCGAAGAGCCGCGCAGACCTGTATGGTGAGCCTACCACCAGCGCCGGTCGGACGATCCTCGCAAAGTGACCTGCTGGCCTGCGTAACAAGCTCACGGCGATACCACACTTCCGTAATGGGATCTACCGCATCGGCCTGCGAGGGGTGGTCCGTCGGCGATCTCTTTTGCTTTGGGCGTCCCGAAGCCACAGGGCCACAGTGCGCCCTCGAATACTCTGGTGTCTTTGAGGGCGGTGCGAGTGCTCACGGTGGTGTGGTGCAAATCTAGGCTAGCTGCGAGGCCGCCACCACGATAGCCACCAAAAGACCCTCGTCTGGCGCCTTGCTGCTGTACGTCGACTCGTCGGCTCTACGCTCGCCGCATCGGTCGTGAGCTGCATCTGAGTAATATCCATGCTGGTGAAGAGCCACACCGCCATGAACTTCGGCCATATAATCATCTAGCGGTGGCGTAACGATGCACCTGTCCTCCATATCTGCTACCAGCGAGGGACATATCGAGCCAGCGAATCAAACTGGCGTTGTACTCACTAGCGGTGCGTCGCTACGCCTCGTGACAAAAATCTATCGGCTCGTGCCCTCATCTGTGGAGGCAAGAAGTGAGTGAGAAAGGCCTCGAAAACTCATCATCTGCTGGAGGTGCGTACTCTCCGGAAAGCTCGCGAATCAAACGAATCGGCTTGCGGTATCACGCCCGATGTGAACCGAAGGTCAGACTCGGTCTCTGAGGCCTTGATCACCGCGTGATCTCTGTGGCGGCGGATGAACTCCTGCGGATCATCCTCGGCCTCGACAGTAAAACTCTGGCGGGCTACAACTCGGAAATCCGTAGCCTCGAGCTATCGCCTCGGGTGAACCACGGGTGCGGCGTGGGCTGAAGGCTGCCGCATCGGCTGTCCTGCGTATGCGCCACGATCTGGCGATGGCGGGCCGTCTCTATGTAACCCGTCTCATCTGCTCCGGTGTGGGGTGGAGGTGTAGGTCTTGTGGTCTCGCCCAACTGCTGCGACCACTAAACCTCGTGGGATTCGGCGGCGTCGTGGAACTCGCCGTCTCGGGTATAGGCGGGCACGAGCCCTCGTGACTCGGTGTCATGCTAGCGACTCCTCATTGCCCTTGCCGCCTGGGCGGGTTGCCTTACGTGGAGGCATAAGCTATTCTGAAAGGAATCGTTAGAGGTCCGATCTATAACACGACTCTAAAGCACGATCTGAGTGAGAAGAATGAAACCAATCCTAAATATCCTATAGCCTCACGATTATTGGTGTGGTGCGCGGCGCAGATAATCAGACTCTACTAGATGCGGTGCGTAGACACTTTCAGAGGATTAGCGCTCTGATACCACTTTTGTCACGACCCGTTCAGGGCAGTGGTGCCTTACAGGGCACCCAGTAGTCATACATCGAGAAAATCAGCGGAATATAAAACAAGACATGAATCGAATGAAAATTTAGACACGGTTTATATGAGAAAAAGTCGTCTTCGGCATAATATATATAAACCAAGTTTTGCGATTACATCCCAGTACAATAGGACTACAGACCTCTAAAGAAGTAAACCACTATGGCGGGACGGGGCCCATACCACTGAATGTACAAAACTATCTACAATACGGAGATCGTACCCAAAAGTAGAGCCTCGGAGAAGATGGAGCTCACGACACCAAAGCAAAGATCTGAGGATGTGGATCTAGCACTGCTTGCCCACTGCGGCATGAGCGGCCAGAAGGAAGGTCTGCGGTACCAAGTATGTGAAGCGTAAGTACTTTAAATGAAATCATATCACTTTAAAAACCAATTTTACAAATATGCGCGAAGCAACAAATGTAGCGCATAGTGCCACATCATAAACAAGAGCAACAATAGGTAGCGTATAGGTCTTTTCTAGGTGCGAATGATCGAAGCGGGCCACTCGCCCATATTATCGTACGCAAGCCTAATCACGGACTCCGTAGTCGCGTAGGCCTTCGCGTAGGCGCGTGAGGTATAACCGCGTCGGTGCTACTCTCGCCGGCGTAAATCTGGACTCGTTGTCGCATGGCGCATAGACCGCGTGAGGCATAACCCCGCACACTAACACGGAACTCTCGTAGCTCGCGTAGGCCCCCGACCCGCGTGAGGTATTCTCGAATCATGGTCCCAGGACTTTGAGTCTACCGCGTCGGAGGCGACAACCAGATATCATCTCGAGGTGAGGATATAGTACTAACATAACGACATAGTTTAAACAACCTAAGCATAAGTAAAGTGACCTCTTTACACAAGCGTTACAAGACACTAACACGTAGCATCCTGATATGTCTACTCATCAAAACCATCTTATTATACCTTTGAGAAATCAATACAAGTCTTTTATAAACACATAAGTAAAGCGTTCCTTTTATAAAACTTAAGCCGTTATACTTAACTTCCCATAAAGCTAGTATAACCCTTAAGCTTCTTGTTTTAAAAACAAATATTCTTCTTCTTTCAAAGCGTTTTATAATTCTTTTGAAAGACTTTTTAAGATCTTTATTATTAGGGCTTAAGTCATGAGACATTGCGTAAGTATTATCGGGCTTAAGTCAAAAGACATTGCCGTAGTTATTATTCGATTAACACGTATCGTCTACCATACTATATATATATTTTAAAATATCATGCTTTAGGAAGAATCACATACCTTGGCGAAAATCCACTGCGAAGTCGAATATGTCATGAGAGAATCGACTATAATAGTCACAGACATCTATCAAAGTCTGACTACTGCTAGAGTCATTCTAACAGAGGGTTCTCAATTCTACGGAAAGTCGGGCGACTTCCTACAGGTGAGCTATATAAGTCTCTTGTGAAAGCAGTCATGTAAGTATAGTTCAATTATTCTTCTTTTATACCCTTCTCGTGATAGCAGTTCAATTCTGATACGTAATATTCTTCTAAGTATTTAATACTTATTCTTATACTTCTACTGTATGTATTTTCTAATTATAAAAGAAGGGTAAGTTTATTTACCTCGATAAGCCCAAAAATTATCCAAGTTAAACGTCGCTCACGAGCGAGGTTTAGCTCTAATTTATGCGCTCAGATAGCTCGAGAACCCTAGAAGTTCTTCACAACTTCAACTAAGTACTAAGGGATTTGAGCTAGGGTATTTTGGGCATTATAACAATACTAGAAGGCAACTTTTCTACCAAGGGAGGGGGGGTAGGTTTGGTGGGCTTAAGCCAAGGGGAGGGAGGTGTTTGGGCGAAAAGGCTACAAGGAGAGGGAGGATTTTCAAGACTTGGAGAAGATTTGTGGATGAAGAACTCTTAAATCTCGAGAGGGTATTTATAGGTCAAGGGATGGCCAACCAATGGCCAAGATTATGCAAGTGCAAGGCAAGTGTAGGGTGAGGATTAGGGCAAGTGTACCTTATCCAGCTTGCACACAAAATATCCTACCAACTCGAGACAAAATAGGCACTCAATGCGTCCGTATTGGCGCCTCACGTCCATGACTAGAGGGTGACAAGTGTAAGCCTCTCGTTGATCTAAAATGTTCGTCTCTCGGAAAAATCCAAAAATTAGAAATGACATAGCGGAATTTACCTACGCGAGTTGTGTAAAGCGTTTACGTCGGAAGCGATTCTTTTAATGAGTTGTGCCCAGCGTCCGTTGCCTACTTTAAGGCTAAACTTTACGTGCGCCCTCGCGTACATACTGCGGAAATACGGGTATAACGGTTGTACCGTACCGAATCGCGGTTTTATCTCGAAGTTGTTGGCTCTGTGCGGGAGCCTAATGCATGTCGTGCTCCGTTCACTCTTGGCACATAGTCTCCCAAACTTCTTTACGGCTGGATTTGGACTCTCTCCTCCACGTCTATTGGCACTTGCGAGGCATTCTGAGTTATGTTGATTTTCACCTAACCGCTTCTCTCATCATGTTATTGTTTTGACCTCAGTCATTTCTATCAAAATTGCAATCCGATTCTTTACATTACGTTTGCGGGTTTTCTCAATCTACGGATTGTAGGGAACAAGAGTGTCTGCTCCTCTTCTCCTTCGCATAAACTGATTTCCTGAAATAGATCAAAAACAAACAACCAATCACGGTACCTCGAATTTTCCAAAAATAATAAAAAACGTAAAAATTAAAAATTAAAAATAAAAATTAAAAACCAAATTAGAAATTAAAAATAGACAAATTTGATATTGAACTATGCCTAATCCCCGGCAACGGCGCCAAAAACTTGATGCGGTAAGATGCACACACTTTAAGCGCAAGTGCGTTATCGTGACAAGTAGTATAGTCTTGATAAGGCCAGAATATCGTCCTCGAGGATTAGGGTTCAATTACCAACTATCTATTTTTGGTCTCTGTTGGTAAATTGATATTAGATTTGTTGTTTATAACTAAGAATTATAAAAGCTATTTAACTAAAGGGTTTACTTGGTGATGATGAGAATAGGGCTTACGTCTCACTATCGGCTTATGCTACTTATTAATGCAATAACATGGTCTTCTTCTTTTGGAGAAAGCGGGTTCACTAAATCGTTTTATACTCAGTTAAGATTATATAAACACTCGACCCGATGTGCACCTTACCTGCCTTTCGGTGATAAGGATAACTCTATAGGAGGATTAAGAAGAAGAACCTAGTTAGCGAGTCGCGCCTGATCGCAAAATTAGGGTTTTTAAGCCTCTCGTGCGCTACGTAAATAATTGAGGTATTTTCGTCCCCGATCGAGAATGTCTACCACTTACGACATATTCACAATCCCCCTTTGGAATCGATTAGAAATCATATAGTGATAATTAGTTGTCAATTAATTACCAAGAATTCAACTCAAATATTGGATAGATCTCAGCAAGAAGAAGAATAACCATAGCGTGCATTAAATCATAACATAAGTTTCTAGAGATTCGACATGGAAAGCCTATAGGGAATTAGTTCTAGCCGTTGGCATGACAGAACTAATCCCGTGTTCATCATACAAAAGCGAAATAAAGAAAAGAAAAGGAAAAGAAATTACTAGACTATGGTCTCGATCTCTAAGCAAGAAGCCTTGTGTTGTGCAGAAGGGAACCATAAAAGCGCCTAGGGTTCTCCTTTTATGGTGAAAACCGCCTCGACTTTTCCTGCGGGCTGGCCCAAAATCCGTCTGAAAACCTATTTTTAGCGTCGGCGCGCGACCTGTGACCAGCGCGCTGTGCCGAACTGCAATCCGTCGGGTGATTTGGCGCGACACGATTCTGGCATGCGGCGGCGCGTACTGCATCTTGTAGCTGCTCGGATGTTTAGGCGCGCGCCACGCTTTAGCGCGCGTGCTGAGTCTTCTGCGACCTCTGCGGATAGTGGGCGGCTGCGGCCACATTGCGAGGCGCGCAGCCGCTGGTGTGGGATTTCGGCCTCGTCAGTCACTTTCTGTTTTTAGCTCTGGACTCTGCTCTTTTGCCCTCTTTTAGCTACTTTTCGCCATTTGGCCATTTAACCACTTTGACTCAAAGAAAGGAAAATTATCCTGTCGACACTTATATGTGCAAAGCGGGACAAAAGACTAACTAAAGCGACTGAAAGGTGTATATAAAATACCGTCGTAATCTGAGGGCTAGCTACGGAACCAACTGCGTCGATAACCTGCGTGGAAAGCTAGTCCGTAGAACAACAATCCTAATGGACCCTGCAGTGGGCCACCCAGCGTGTCGGTAGGTCGAGGTAAAACAAGATAGCGACCCTCCAGTGAGAAGCGCGGTAGTCGTAGAAATACAACACTTGCCTGACAAAGGCTATCATAACTAGCATAGGCAAGTTTACTAACACTCAGTACTTTCGTTTTATGCCAAAAATCGGGTTTTAACCCCAAAGTATGTCATACTTAAATTCTTTCAAAAGATCCCTTTCTTTCACAAAAGTCACCACGATACAGTAATATCAAAAATAGAGTAACTATCATTTCAAGTAAACCAAAACCATTTCCACACCTTCTTTTGAAATAAACCAAGACAATACCATGCTTTCTTTTTAAACCAATTTAAGACAAAACCATGTCTTTCCTTTTAAACCAATTTAAGACAAAATCATGCCTTTCTTTTAAACCAATTTAAGACAAAACCATGCCTTACTTTTAAACCAAAACACTTCAAATTCCTCAAGTCTCTTTTCTTTTAGAAAACAAGTTCCTTACTTTGGAATTTAAGAAAAATCAATACTTGTTATTAATGATCTTATTAAAGCAGCCATGATCTAGGAAATGTAATACAATTTTGTCTTATCTTAGATTCTATGCAGATGGAGGTTTCTCTTGGTTTTAATAGTAATTAATTAGTCAATACATTTTCCTTTATTAGCAGCTGCGATGGTTTGTTCGATACTAATTCTCATTTAAAACCAATATAACTTATTCCTTTTAAAACCCAATTACCCATTTCTCATAAATGCGGTTTCACAACTTTTAACACAAACCAAGTCCTTAATAATTCACGTCAAGTCAACTTATAAGTCAAGTCTCTTATCTTTTAAAAACCACAAATCATTTCTTTACCTACGTAAAGTCGTTATAACAAACTTCCCGTAAAGCGTTATAATGCTTTATGTTTTAAATAACCAAATTTGTTTAGCACACGTCGTCTACCGTACTACATAGTTCACAACAATCATGCTAGAAAAAATAGGAAGAGGTTCACATACCTCGCGGCGATTATCGGCAGTTAGCAAGCGCTCAAAGTATTAAAACCACGCTAGCCTTTTCCATACAGTAGAACTTGACTATAAAGGTCACAAGCGTCTATCAACCTCTAGATCTCTTCGTAGAACAATTCTAAGTACAAGGTTCCTTATTCACGGAAAATTCGGCACCTCCCCCCATGACCACATAAATCTCCTCATCATCGAGGCGCTACGATCCAGCAACTCGGGGGTTACCGTCTAACGGGGCGTGTACAATTCTACTCACGATAATACTACAAGTCTCTGTAATCTGATCTAATGTAAATACAATTCAATTCTTTATAAACATCCTACCATATATCTTATACTCGATTCTAAACTCTTCTGACATTTAATATCGATTCTGATAGAAGGACTAAGATCATTACCTCGATAAGCCCAAAATTATCCAAGATTAATAAGTCGATCTGAGCAACGTTTAGCTCGATTCCTTACGTTCCAATCTGCTCTGGCGACCCTTAGATGCTCTAACCAACTCCTCTTCAAGATCGAACTCAAAAAGTGAAGAACAACTTAGGCTAAAATTTGGCAATGTTTGGCCAGGGGTATATCTAAGGCTAGGGTGTGAAATCTTTTCCAACTCTTGGTACACAATCTTATAACACCTGAGGAAGAACACTTAAAACTTTAAGAATTTTTGGACAACTTTTGGTCTAGGGGAATGGCCAATGCCGAGAGCTACACCCCCGAGGGAGGGAGTATTTTTGCCTTGAAAAATAAACTAAGTGTGGGATGAAAAGTAAGTCTTGCTATCAAGGGTATTTATAGAACAATCAATGGCCAAGATTAAAGCAAGTGGGTGGTCTAGATTGGGACATGTGTGTGTGGGTCCCACCACTCCAAATGGCTACACAAAGAAGAAGACAAGTGGCTTGCCACGTGTTGGCCCATTCGGCCATTTCGGCCCAGCCACTAAGGGGTGACACGTGTCTCCACTGCTAAATCCAAAATATTTCATCTTCAAAAATATCAGAAATGCCAAAAATCTCTAAAACAAAGTGGGCCCCACAAAGCAGTAAATTTCTCCGTGGGTCCCACGTGACCAATTCGGAAATAAAATTCCATAATTCTAATATAATCCGAAGTCCAAATACCAAATCGGGAATCAATTCCCGTTAACGAACCTTTTCCTTCACAAAAGCGGAAACTTTTAGTGAAAAATCACGTCTTTCTTCACTTCGATATTCTCGTATTCTCAAATGCGTGCGTCCTCACATACATACTGCGGAACTACGGGATGTAACATTCTTCCCCTTAGAAATATTGCGTCAGAATGTTCCTTCTAAGTCTCCAAGCGTACATGCGGTATATAGTCTTCACTTCTATACTTACGAAACCAATTATGCCCATATTGCCATAATATAACATCGTGAAACCAAATCCAAGCCAGCGAGGAATTACCTCGAAGATGTAAAACAACACTAACTCTTTCTAGTACCGCGTACCATACTCGGTCATCGCCGGTTTCAAAACCTTGGAGTCGCTACCTCGACAGGTCATCTTACTAGCCTCAAATTCCTTTAAGGCCATTCCGGCCTTCGCGATCGATTCTAGTCGAACACGTCGCGAACTTCGTCAGATGGTTACCTAAACACAGGCCTAGCACCCTCGTGACCCTACCACTGGCGGGACCACCTCAGCCCGACCCAGCGCCGTTCGGTGCGGGTTGGCGCGATCGCCTCGACCCGACCCGTATCGCCGAACTCTCGTTCCCGATCGGAACAATCTTACTAATTCATGTCAAGAAAGCTACCACTTCCATCTCACGCTACCCATGGAATTATCCTGATATATTTCACGCATACGAAGTACTTTGACAAAGACCAGCCGTAAAATCATCCGCTCAGGCGGCGCATCGAGGTCTAGCGTTATAAATTCTAAGGCTCACAATTGTCTCGTCCCGGACTTACCCTTTTCAACTACCCATGTTTTCTAATTCACACTTAACACAATGCTGTCAGTACACAGCACTTTAACATGTATCCACCATAACAGCGTAAACCGATCTCTTGAAGTGAAGATATCTCAGTAACTCTTTGCCTCGCTTTCCTTTGTCGCTTCTAATCATGTCCAGGCCTGCCAGCCTAACTATATAAGGCGATGAACCGACCACCGATCCAGAATTTGAGTCTCTACATCTGTGCTACCTGCAGTCGGACAAACTCTCACCAAATGGCCTGTGCGTCATGGCGTAACAATCTCCCTAACTGGCATGATACCACGAGGATCGTCCTCGGCTCTCTATCCATAGAACTGCGGTGCAACTCAAGAAATCCGAAGTCTCGGACTATCGGATCTAGGGTGAATCAGCGATGCTGCGGAACCACGGCTCCGTCCGTCCTCGTATCTCGCCACGACCTTAGCTAATGGCGGGCCGTCTCTTTGTAACTCGTATCCTTGGCTCTGGCGGTGGGCCAGAACCAGTATCGTGGCCTCGGTAAGCTGCTGCGCTCTAAGCTTCTTTGGGGTTAGCGGCGTCGTAAAACTAGTCGTCGAAGTACTATCTCGGGTAATGGCGGGCTGTGCCTCGTAACCCTCTGTGTTCTACTCGTAGCTCCCTCTGTTGCCTTGCCGCCACGGGCCTGGTTGCCTTCGCGAGCATAAGCGTACATCACGAATCGCGGGGTCGACTAATAACACGACTCTAAGGCCGCGATCTCAGTGAGAAGAATGAAACCAATACTAAATATCCTGCGACCTCACGATTATAGGTGTGGTGCCGCAACACGCCGATAATCAAGACTACTGCTAGATCTGATGCATAGACGCTTTACGAGGATTAAGCGCTCACGATACCACTTTTATTCTGAACCGACCTCGGGCTCGCGGTAGTGCCTTACCCGGGCACCTGGTGATCTGACATCGAGAAAATCGCGGAAATAAAAACTTAAACATGAAACAAGATATCTGATAAAAAAGCAGGCTAACGAAAGCGGTCACCTTTCTGCGTATATCATAAAACCCGAGCAGTTATATCCTTTTACAAACGCGCCCAGCGATTACTACGGACCTCTAAGAATTTTATAACAACAATGGCGGGACGGGGCCGCCGTACCCTGAATGTACAAGAACCTACAATCTCGAGAATCATGCAAAAGATAAGCCTCGGAAAGCGGAGCTTCAGCTGTTGACGTGATCATGGCGAGGATCGACAGCGGTGTACCTCTACTGCGGCATGAGCGGCCAGAAAGGTCGATGCAATTGCAGTATGTGGCGAAAAATCATGGCGAAATCATAGCGATCTATATAAAGCGAGAGACATGTATGATAACTAAACTACGATCCGCGATATATAAGCGAGTCGTGTCAAGTCGGGGACTCACGCCTGAAGTCATCACTCGGAAATATAACCATGGGTCTCGCGCCATGACATCAATCATGCGTGGAATTCCTTATCGCTGCCGTGATCTATGATATAACCACGCGAGAGTACCGTGAACACGAGGTCCGCTGGTCATAAACCGTCTGGGGCAAATGCGAAGGCATAGCTACGGAACCAACTGCGTCGATCCAGCGGCCAGGCAAATGCGGCCGGCTACGGAACTACCGTGCAGCGATGCTAAATAAGCGTATCACGAAGTTGGCCAGGCAAATCGATAGCCTCTGCGGATCCACCCTGCGTCACGTCATTGAGCAGGGCAAGTCTGAAGGCATAGCCACGAGAACCAACTGCGTCGCGCATCGGCCGGGGCAAGTCTGGCTTGACTACGAGCGCTGCGTCGCGACCTCATTCCACTGCGTCGCGAAGGCGGCCGGGCGTCTGAAGCCAACTACGAGAATCACGTGTGTCCGTCGGCCGGGGCAAGTCACGGGGCTAACTACTAGAACCTCTGCGTCGCTAGACCGTGGGGAACTAGTCGGTGGAGCGACACTATAAAGAAGCCCGGCAGGCAATCACGAAGCCAACTACGAACGACTGCGTCGGCCAGGGAACGCGTCACGGGGCTAGCTACGAACGACTGCGTGGTAACCTGCGGAGAGCTAGTCCATGGAACAACAATCCTAATGGACCACTGCGGTGGGCCACCCAGCGTGTCGATGGGTCGAGGATAAAACAAGATAGCGACCCTCCATCGAGAGAGCGGTAGTCATAGAAATACAACACTTGCACAAAGGCTATCATAACTAGCGTAGGCAAGTTTACTCACTTTCAGTACTTTCATTTTATGCCAAAAATCAGGGTTTTAACCCCAGTATGTCATACTTAAATTCTTTCAAAAGACCCTTTCTTTCACAAAAGTCACCACGATACGTAGTATCAAAAATAGAGTAACTATCATTTCAAGTAAACCAAAACCATTTCCACATGCTTTTGAAATAAACGAAGACAATACCGTACTTTCTTTTTAAACCAATTTAAGACAAAACCATGCCTTTCTTTTAAACGATTTAAGACAAAACCATGCCTTTCTTTTAAACCAATTTAAGACAAAACCATGCCTTTCTTTTAAACCAAAACACTTCAAATTCCTCGAGTCTCTTTTCTTTTAGAAAACAAGTTCCTTACTTTGGAATTTAAGAAAAATCAATACTTGTTATTAATGATCTTATTAAAGCGACCATGATCTAGGAAATGTAATACAATTTTGTCTTATCTTAGATTCTATGCGGATGGAGGTTTCTCTGGTTTTAATAGTAATTAATTAGTCAATACATTTTCCTTTATTACTTATGCGGTGGTTTGTTCGATACTAATTCTCATTTAAACCAATATAACTTATTCCTTTTAAAACCCGATTACCATTTCTCATAAATGCGGTTTCACAACTTTAACACAAACCAAGTCCTTAATAATTCACATCAAGTCAACTTATAAGTCAAGTCTCTTATCTTTTAAAAACCACAAATCATTTTTACCTACGTAAAGTCGTTATAACAAACTTCCCATAAAGCTAGTTATAATACTTTATGTTTTAAATAACCAAATTTGTTTAGCACACGTCGTCTACAGTACTACATAGTTCACAACAATCATGCTAGAAAAATAGGAAGAGGTTCACATACCTCGCGACGATTATCGGCGATTAGCAAAAGCGCTCAAAGTATTAAAACCACTGCTAGCCTTTTCCACCCTACAGTAGAACTTGACTATAAAGGTCACAAGCGTCTATCGACCTCTAGATCTCTTCGTAGAACAATTCTAAGTACAAGGTTCCTTATTTCACGGAAAATTCGGCACATCCCCACAACCACATAAATCTCCTCCTCTATCAGGCCATTGCCAAGCGACAACTCGGGGTTACCGTCTAACGGGGCGTGTCAATTCTACTCGCGATAATACTACAAGTCTCTGTAATCTGAGTCTAATGTAAATACAATTCAATTCTTTATAAACATCCTACCATATATCTTATACTCAATTCTAAACTACTCTGACATGTAATATTGAATTCTGATAGAAGGACTAAGATCGTTACCTCGATAAGCCCAAAATTATCCAAGATTAATAAGTCGATCACGAGCAGCGTTTAGCTCGATTCCTTACGTTCCAATCACCTGGCGACCCTTAGATGCTCCTAACCAGCTCCTCTTCAAGATCGACTCAAAAAGTGAAGAACACTTAGGCTAAAATTTGGCAATGTTTGGCCAAGGGGTATATCTAAGGCTAGGGGTGTGAAATCTTTTCCAACTCTTGGTACACAATCTTATAACACCTAAGGAAGAACACTTAAAACTTTAAGAATTTTTGGACAACTTTTGGTCTAGGGAATGGCCAATCAGAGCTACACAGAGGAGGGAGTATTTTTGCCTTGAAAATAAACTAAGTGTGGGATGAAAAATAAGTCTTGCTATCGGGGTATTTATAGAACAATCAATGGCCAAGATTAAAGCAAGTGGGTGGTCTAGATTGGGACATGTGTGTGTGGGTCCCACCACTCCAAATGGCTACACAAAGAAGAAGACAAGTGGCTTGCCACATGTTGGCCCATTCGGCGAGGACAAGTGTCAGCCAACTTGTCCCACCATTCGGCCTTGGCCACCTAAGGGGTGACACGTGTCGCCTGCACAAATCAAAATATTTCATCTTAGAAAATATCGAAATGCCAAAAATCTCTAAAACAAAGTGGGCCCACAAAATCGTAAATTTCTCAGTGGGTCCCGTGACCAATTCGGAAATAAAATTCCATATTTCTAATATAATACAGAAGTCCAAATACCAAATCACGGGAATCAATTCCCGTTAACGAACCTTTTCCTTCACAAAAGGCGGAAACTTTTAGTGAAAAATCACGTCTTCTTCCTTCGATATTCTTGTCGTATTCTCGTCGTGCGTCCTCACATACATACTCGAAACTACGAGGTGTAGAGAATTTGAGTATGTAGTACTTTGGGGTTAAAACCCGGATTTGTTGTCATAAAATGGAAGTCTAAGAGTATGTTAAATTTTGCCTATGCTAGTTTTTTTTTTTAGGTAAATGCAAATATTATTACTAATAACGGAAATAAGGATGACTACAATCAGTCATTGAGGGTTCTCAATCCTCAACGTTATGCAAACAAGAAATGGGGAGGGAGCGGTGGTCACTCAAAGGTGCCATTACTGAGGGGATGAGATCATAATAGATTTAAGTCCTTTTGGTTCTGACAAGGACTTGTAAAGATTCTGCCTAAGTTTCCTATGTTGAATTAAAACTCCTTGCGTTTAATGCGTGCATTAGATCATTGTTGGGAATTCAAGAGTAGTTCACTATTGGAAAAGGTTGCCATAAATGGCTCAAGTCTTTTGGCAATAAATGCTCCATTGGCCGAGATCAAATGAGAGTTCTTAGGCGATTTGGAAAGGAGTGACCCTTCGATTTCCACATAAGTTGATCTTCCAAGACTTGATTGCCTATGCTAGTTGTGATAGCCTTTGGTGGTATTACTATGTTACCGCGTCTCTCGGTTGGAGGGCCGGCTGACTTGTTGTGAATTTGTTGGAGCGTCTGCGGTGGAGGATTCCACGGGTATGCTTCCATTTTGTTTAATCTTGGCCATGCTTATACGATGAGGGATGTCGGGGCATGCGACCAGGATGCGGGTTAGATGCCCGGACATTTCATTGGGCGTCTGAAGTCGATGTGGAGGATTCCGCAGGTATGTTTCCATTGTTATTATCACGTGAACATGTCTGGCGATGAGGATTAAGGCGTGCGACCGTGCGGGTTAAACTCGGTATATTATTATTGTCACGTGGGCATATCTACACCGATGAGGATTAGGGGCATGTGACCATTACTATTATTCCATGGGCTAGCTCCCCATGAAGACTGTCTGCAGATGAGGATTAGGGGCATGGTATATATGATTATTACTCGTGGGCTGGCTCCTGAAGACTGCACTTACGATGAGGATGCAGAGGCACGCGTTATGGCCATGCTACAGATGAGGGATTAGGGGCATGCGGCGCGTATTATATATATATATATATTGTATATGTATGCGCCAGCGGTGAGGTAGGATGCCATTGGCGGGTCACGTGGTTATATGTTACACTACAGTGCCGGCGATGATGGAGAGATTCCACGCGAAGGTATATATATATGTATTGTATATGTATGCGCGACGGTGAGGTAGGATGCCGCAGGCGCGTCACATGAGTATGATTTATGTCATAAATGCGTGATGAGGAAGAATTCCACGGGCATGAGTGATGACCTTGAGCGTGAGTCTCGACTTGACATGGCCGCTTATATGTTGTGTCTTGTAGTTTGGTTATCATACATGTCTCTGCTTTATTTAGACTATTATGATTTCATTTACGTATTTTCAATTTCACATACTTGGTACTGTTGTCTTGACCTCCTTGGAAGTGCGTTCATCTTGCGGTGAGTACACGGTTGTTGATCCTCGCTCGTAGGATCACGGTTCAGCGTTTTAGGAAGCTCAGTTTCTCGGAGGCTTATCATTGGTATAGTCCCTGTCATTGTAGGTACTTGTACATTCGGGGTATGGCGGGCCCTGTCCGTCATAGTTGTGGTTACATTCTTAAGTGCAGTAATCTTGTTGTGGGCAAGGTTTGTAAAGGATATAAGCATTCGGGTTTTATGTTTATATCTGAAAGGTGGTTTTTGGTTGCTTTGTTTTCTTATATTTCATTGTTTCATGTCTTTGAGTTTTTATTTGTTTGGTTTTTCTCGATGTATTATCACTAGGGTGCAGGGCAAGGCACCGATCGCGGGCCAGGAGTCAGTCGTGACAAAAGTGGTATCAGGCGATTAATCCTCGGAAAGTGTCTACAAACCGTATCTAGTAGAGTCTTGATTATCGGTGTGTTGTGCACCTTGCTATAATCAGGAGGCTGCGGATATTTAGGATTGGTTTCCATTCTTCTCACTCTGAGATCGTGCCTTAGAGTGTGTTATAAGTTGGACTCCTCTAGCGTATTCTTATGTACGGTTTGCCTCTGCAGGCAACCGGGGCCCAGAAGGGCAAGGCGGAGAGGAGGCTGCGAGTAGAACACGAGAGTCTGGCGCGAGCGTCATTACGAGATAGTACTTGACGGCGAGTTTTATGGCGCCGCTAGCTCAGCGAACTTTAGAAGCGGCGGTACCTACGAGACCACGATACACGAGTCTTGATCCGCGACCGAAAGCAGAGGATATGAGTTACAAGAAATGGCGATTACTAGCTAGGTTGGTGGCTAGGAATGAGGCGAGCGAGTCGGAGGTTCCGTAGTACGATGGTTCACCTAGATCAGATAGTTTGAGACCGGGACTTCTTGAGTTGCGATCCACGAGTTCTATGGATCGAGGCGAGGAAGATCCTCGAGTTTATTCGGCGATTCAGCGGATCATGAAAGTGATGAAGGCCTCGAAGCGAGTCGGTGATATTGAGTTCACATCGGCTGCGTGATCTGCGATCGTGGTTTGATTCACGAGGCGTCGGGAGAGCATGCGCTTCGGTGGTTGGGGCGAGTTCTCGAGGCATTTCTTACACACTTCTTGCCCTCGCGGATGAGGAGAGCTCGAGCGGATAGATTTATGATGTTGAGGCGAGCAGTGCGGGCGGTTACGGAATCTGATATAGAAGTTTGACTCGTTGGCTCGTTATGTCCCGCTTTAGTGGCGGACATGGAGGATAGAGTGCAGATATGTCACGAGGACTTGGCGATTATTATCACGACCCGACCGGCATGGCCGGTGCCTTACCGGGCACCCTAGTAATGTCTGACATCGAGAAAATCGTGAAAATAAAAAAACATACCACATGAAACAAGATATCTGATAATGAAATAAGAAAGCAGGCTAACCAAAAGCGGTTACCTTTACGAATATATAAATAAAACTTGAACGACGATTACATCCATTTTACAAATTCTGCCCGCAGCGATTACTACGGACCTCTACGAATGTTATAACAACAATGGCGGGGCGGGGCCGCGTACCACGAATGTAAGTACTCTGGCAGAGGACTATACGAATAAGCCTCGAGAAGCGGGCTTCTCAAAAGCTGAAGCTGATCTATGGCGAGATCGATCGGCGGTGTACCTCTACTGTGGCATGAGCGGCCCGAAGGAGAGTCGATCTGAAGTACGAGTATGTGAAGCGTAAATCTTGAAATCAAATCATAACATTTTAAAACCAATTACAAATGCGTGCGAACAACGATTTAAGCTGCACGTAGTGCCCGCGCATAAACAAGAGCAAAATAGATATAACGTGGCGGTCTTTTCTGGGCGCTAATGATCGAAGCAAGGCGATCGCCCATAGTATCATTATGCGTGCCTAATCCGGAACTCCGCGATCGCATAGTCGCGGACGCGTAAGTGGTATTCGCCGCGGGGCATCTAACGCGGCATCTCGCGGACTCCGCGATCCGCGTAGTCACGCGAACCGCGTAGTCACCACAGCCGCATGAGGCATTCCTCGCGTCGGGATACACACGGAATGATCAATCACGGAACTCCGCTGACTCCGCATAGTCACACGGACGCATGAGGTATACCTGCGCATCGAGGTGGCAAGTCGCCGGCATCGTAACAAGTCGGGGTATGTGATATAATAGCGATCTGACGGGCTTATCGTTTAACAACGTAAGCACAACAAGAATAACCCGCCGCAAACATCACAAGACACTAACACGCGTGGCATCGTAACATGTTTACTTATCAAACCATCTTACTACACTTTCCGGAAATCAATACAAGACTTTCGTAAACAAATAAGTAAACCGTTCCTTTTATCTTTCTTAAGTCGTTATACTAACTTCCGTAAAGCTAGTATAACACTTAAGCTTTAAAACTCAAGTATTTCTTTTCATTCAAACATGATTCATAACTCTTTTGAAATACTTCAAGATTCTTATTATTTAAACTCAAGTCAAGCGACATCAAAGTAAAACCAAAACAATTTCCATACCTTAACTTTTAAACCAATCTTAAGACAAAGCGTGCCTTCTTTTTTTAAACCCTTTTAAGACAAAACCATACCTTCCTTTAAAACAAAGGCACTTTTCCTTTTTAAAGTGAAGTAGCAATATACTTTTAAACCAAGGGTCTTACTCTTTTAAAAACAAGTAACCTATACCTTTAAATCAAGTTACTTCTCCTTTCCCAAAATCAAGTTGTTTATAAGTCAAGTTATCATTTTAAATCCAATGATAAAACCATTCTTATTTTCGAAATCAACGTAACTTTATTCTTTAAAGACCACACGCCCATTACTCATGGTGAGGTTTTATAACTTTTAACCTAATTCAAGTCCTTAATATTTCATAACAAGTCACTTAACTTTGGAATCAAGTCAAGGACACAAAAGGAAAATCAACTTCCTTTAAACACACGTGCGTCTACCGCACTAAATATATTTCACAAATATCATGCTAGAAAGGATAGGAAGAGGTTCACATACCTCGCGGCGATTATCGACAATAAGCAAGCGCTCCAAAGTACTTTAACCTTGCTGCCTTTTCCACCCTTGAGTAGAATCGCTACTCGTAGTCTTGACCTATAAAGGCCCTGGCGTCTATCAACCTCTAGATCTCTTCGTAGAATAATTCTAGATACAATCTTCCTTATTTTACGGAAAATTCGGCACCTCCCACATGACCACGTAAATCTCCTCCTCTAACGAGGCTGCTGCAAACCAACAATCCCGGGGTTACCCGTCTAACAGGGCGTATACAATTCTACTCCACAATAATACTACAAGTCTCTTTAAATCTGATCCTATGTAAATCTGATTCAATTCTTATCCATATATTCTACATATAGTATACTCAACTATACATTACTCTGACATGTAATTTTCAATTACAATAGGGGATAAAGATCATTACCTCGATAAGCCCAAAATTATCCAAGTTTATAAGTCGATCTGAGCAGCGTTTGGCTCGAAATCCTTACGCTCAACCGCTCCAAGCGACCTTAGAAGTTTCTAACCAACTCCTCTTAACACTTCATCTAAGCTATGAAGATTTTCCTAGGGTTTCGTTTCACGACTATTGGAATAAAGTAGTATTCCAGGAGCTCTTATGTTGGGATTTCTTTGGAATACCACAAGGGATTTAGGCTAAAGTATTTGGAATAACAATAATACTTGAAGAATTCTACTCAAGGTGGGGGTGTTTGGGCGAGAACTCACTAAGGAGGAGGGAATTTTGCCTTGGAAACTTTCTAATGTGGATGAAATAAAGTCTTGCACCTGAGGGTATTTATAGAAATCAATGGCCAAGATCTAGGCAAGTGGATGGTGAAGATTGGGTACATGTGTGTGGGTAGTTGGCCAACCATTTGTTCACCACAAAAATGGGACAAGTGGCATACAAAAATGGGCCACTTGTCGCACTAAAAAGCGTCTCACTTGTCTTTCTCGATTCGGTAACATGTGCCACGGGAGTGACACGTGTCGCCCCTACTCGTCAAAATATTTCATCTTGAAAATATCCGTAAAGCCAAAAATCCGAAAATAAAGTGGGCCAAAGCAGTAAATTTCCTCATGGGCCAGCGTGACCAGTCGGAAATAAAATTCCATAATTCTTAAATATTCCAAAAGTCAGAATACCAAATGGGAATCGAATTCCGCTTTGAACATTTTCCTTCACAAAATCAAAAACTTTTAGTGAAAAATCACGTCTTTCTTCGCTTTCCGATTTAAATGTCGTATTCTCGAGCGTGCCTCGCCGTATACATACTGCGGAACTACGAGGTGTAACAATTATCTAGCGAGAGAGTTATGCAGTAGTTCTTGGCCGAATGGACATTGCGTATCTGACCTTATGCGAGGGGATTGAGAGCGTAGAGGCGGCGTAGGGACGAGGATCGAGATAAGAGGGCGAAGGCAATGAGTCCTTTGGTAACTTTGGCGAGACAACCTCAGCGAGCTAGGTCAACATTTCAGCCGACATAGAGTGCTCCTTCACAGTCTTCTAGTAGGAGGTTTGATCGCCGGGGATATTCGGGAGCAGTCGGGCTCGAGTGCGAAGTCGCAAATGTTCGAGGTAGTAGCGGAGGAAGCCACATTTACCTCGGTGTGGTCATGTAATAGATTCCATGTTGGGAGTGTCGTACTACTTGGCGACTTGTTATGTTTGCGGCAGCGGGGCCGTTTGGTGAGTTTGTCAGGCGAGTATACGGATGTAGAGACTCGACGCCGGGATCGGTGGTGGTTCAGCGCCTTATATAGCTAGGCGCCTGCGAGCGGGATTATGATTAGGCGACAAGGAAAGTGAGGCGATGTTCTGAGAGATATCTTTAGCCCAGAGACTTGTATATGTTGTTATGGTGGATCGTGTCGAGTCTATGTCACGGATAGCATTGTGTAAATTGTGATTTAGAAAACATGGGTAGTTGAAAAGGTAAGTATGGGGACATGGAAGGTGTGAATCTTAGAATAGTACACGTTGAGACCTTAGATGTAAGGCCGTCTTGAATAAAAGATTTTGCGGGTGATCTTTGTCGGGGTGCATTATATACATAGGGTGTATTAGTGTGATAATTCCATGGGTTGTGTGAGATGGAAGTGATAGCTTTCAGGACTTGAATAGGTAAGATTGTTCCGGAGGGGGAACAAGAGTTGGGTACGTAATGGGTCGGGTTGAGGCAAGATCGCGAGTCAACCGTGGCGGGAATGAGGTGGGGTCAGTTCGAGGTGGTCCCGCCAGGTGGTAGGGTCACGAGGGTGCTAGGCCCAAGTTTAGATAACCATCGTATGAGTTCGTGGATGTGTTCGACCAGAATCGGATCGTGAAGGCCGGGAATGGCCTTAAAGGAATTTGAGGCTTGTAAGATGACCAAGTTTGGAGGTAGTGACTCCAAGGTTTTGGAAATTGAAGTGATGACTGGAGTTTGGTACGTGTACTAGAAAGAGTTCGGGTGTACGAGAAGGGTACGACGAGTAAGAAAAGAAGCGAACATGTGTTATGAGAACGGAAGTGATCATTTCTTTTGTGAAATGAAGATGTTGTTACGCCCCGTAGTTCCAGGGTATGTATGCGAGGACGTACATATGAGAATACGACATTTAAATTAAAAAGGAAGAAAGATGTGATTTTTCGACGGAAAAGTTTCCGGATTTTGTGAAGGAAAAAGGTTCGTTAAAGGGAATTGGATTCCCAGATTCGGTATTCGTACTTTTTGGAATATTTGAGAATTATGGAATTTTATTTCCGGAATTGGTCACGGGCCCACGGGAGAAATTGGTTTGTGGGGCCCACTTTATTTTCGAGATTTTTGGCATTACGGATATTTTCGGAAGATGAAATATTTTTAGGCAGTAGGCGACATGTGTCACCCCAGTAGCCTATGGCGAAATTAATGGGCAACTTGGGCGTTTTTGTGGGGACAAGTGGCGAGCCAACTGTCCCGTTTTTGTGGTGGACATATGGTTGGCAAATTACCAGCGCACATGTCCCGATCCTCGCTTACACTTGCTTAAATCCTAGCCATTGATTTCTCTATAAATACCCCTTGTTTGCAAGACTTTATTCATCAGCGTTAGAGAGTTTCAAGGCAAAAATTATACTCCACTCCCCAGGTGTTCTCGTCCAGCTCCTTTGTGTAGAAAAAAATTCTTCAAGTGTTGGTATAGTCCCAAATACCTTAGCCTAAATCCACTTGTAGTATTCCAAAGTTATCAGACATAAGAGCAGGAAATACTACTTTATTCGAATAGTCGCAAAATGAAACCACTAGGAAAATCTTCATAGTTGGTTGAAGTGTTAAAAGAAGTTGTTTAGAAACTTAAGGGTTGCTTAGGCGGGTTGGGCGTAAGGAATTGGAGCTAAGCGTTGCTCGGGATCGACTTATTAATCTTGGATAATTTTGGGCTTATCGAGGTAATGATCTTTGTCCTATTGTAATTGGATATTACATATTGTAGTAGTTTAAATTGAGTATAAGATATATTGGAAGGATAATTATAAAGAATTGGCTGTATTTACATTGGTGTATTCTGATAGACTTGTAGTATTATTGTGGGGCGATGTTGTACGTCAGGTTAGGCATGTAACCCCAGGTTGTTGGCTTGGTAGTGGGCCTTGATAGAAGAGGAGATTTATGTGGTTACGGGGAGGTCTTTGCGAATTTTAGTAGAATAAGGAATCTTGTACTTAGAATATTCTACGAAGAGATCTAGAAGTTGATAGACGTTTTATGGCCATTATAGATGGAAGTACTATGAGTAGCGTATTCTACTTGAAGGGTGGAAAAGGCTAGCAAAGTTATAGTACTTGGAGCATTTTGCTAATTGTCGATAATCGTCGCGAGGTATGTGAACCTCTTCCTATCTTTTCTAGCATGATGTTGTGAACTATTTAGTTGTTACAGTAAATTCAGAAGATAAGATAAGAACATACGAGGAATATAAGATTTGAAAGTGGAAAGATAAGTGGACAAGCGTGTGTTGGACGGATTTTGAGTCTACCTTGGAGTGTTGTACCCCAGTTGTTAAGAATTTCAAGGTGTTTAAAAAGCCTACTGTGTAGTCCGTTAAATCTAGTTCTCAACGCAACAAACCGTTCGTCGATAGGACATCGGAGTTAAAAGTTATGGAAGTTTCAAGTTTGGTGCGTGATCGAGCAAAGCGATGGTTTCGGTTCGAAGTGCAGCGCCAGCGAATCTGAGGCGCGGTGCGGTTATGCGAGGGGTTCGAGAGGTTGCGGTGCCGGAATGCGGGCGCCGGAATGCGAGAATTTTCGGAAGTGGAGCGCCGTGGCCGTGGCCGGAGGATTTTTACTGCGGTAAGGCGAAAATCGGGGATATTTTGTTAAAGCCTATGTGAGGTGACAAGTGTCCCTCCCGTCCTTTTGACCGAGAAGGGCCTATTTTAGGGCCAAGTCTTGGAAGACTTGGCCATTTCATTGGAAACCCTCCAGAACTCCTCTCACTTCTCTACAGATTTTGAAGAAAAACCTAGCCTAAGAGAAATTGTTGGAGCGGCGGAAGGCAAAGTGTGGGTGAGCTTGTGGGAAGCGGTGGGCGTAGTTGTGGGAAAGAAGTGGAAGAAAAGGGCTTTTGTGGGCTTTCCAAAAGGTAAAAGTTTCCCCTTCTCTTGGTTATGAGTTAATACTAGTTATAGTAGTTTAGAAATGAGCCTGAGGCTATTATATTTAAGTTTGATTAGATTTGGATCTTGTTGTCTTGTTGAAAACTGAAATGGGAATGTTAGCCTTAAGATTGTAACTTCAATTGGGTTACTAATTTAGTCGTCACATGTTGTAAAGGGAAAAATTGTAGTTGTTGAAGATGTCTAGGGCTAGATATCATGTTAGACCTAAGAACTCGGATTGGAAAAGATAATTGGAAAAGATTTAGGATTGACTATATTGTTGGCCAAGAATGGCATGGAAAGTATTGGTTTATTTTTGTATTATTGTGGGGCGGAATTTTACACGTATTAGTAGGCGTGTAATCCCTTGTATTCTTGAATTAATTGAGCCTTAAATGTGGCGTTTGGTTATTGAATTCGGCCTTGAAAAAGGTGGCATAGTAAGTAGAAACAAAGGAAGTCTTGTCAATTTCCGTAGAATGAAGGGACCTTGCACTTAGTTTATTCGTTCGAAGCTAGAGATTGATAAGCGTTTTATGACCACTTATAGGATTGAAGTACTACAGTAGCATATTCTACTTAAGGGGATAATCTTGTGGAGCATTTGCTAACCGTCGATAATCGTCGCGAGGTATGTGATTCTTCCTATCCTCTTGACATGATTATTTGTGAAATATATAGTGCGATAGATGCGTGTGTTAAAGGAATTTGATTTCCCTTGTTGTGCCTTGACTTGATATGAAGTGTAAAGGTCTTGATTGTTTGAAAAAGTAGGAAAATCTTATTCGTTAGTAATGGGTACTCGGTGGTTAAAGAATAAGCCCTCTTGGTCTCATAAGGGCTTATAGTGTAATTGGTTGGTTTAAAACATAAAGTGTTATAACGGCTTTATGGGAAGTTTGTTATAACCACTTTATGTAGGTAAAAGAATGGTTTGTTGATTCCAAAAGATAAGAGACTTGACTTATAATTGACCTAAATGGTGTTGAAAAGTGTGAAACCTCATTCGTGAGAAATGAGTACTTGGTTTTTAAAAGAATAATGTTACATAAATTTCGGAAATGGGAATAAGAATCGAACAAGCCAATGCAGCGTTAATAAAGGAAAAAGTAATGACAATTAATCATATTAAAACCAGTGAAACCTCCATACATAGAAGCTAAAATAAGACAAAATTGTATTACATTTCCTAGATCATGGTTTGCTCTAATAAAATTGTAATCAAGTTTTGATCTTCTTAAAAATTCCAAAGTAAGGAACTCGATTTCTAAAGAAAAGAGACTTAAGAATTTGAAGTGTTTTGGTTTAAAAGAAAGGCATGGTTTTGTCTTGACTTGTTTTAAAACATAAAGTGTTATAATAGCTTTATGGGAAGTTAGTTATAACGACTTTATGGAAAATAAAGAAATGGATTCATTATTGGATTTAGAATGGTAACTTGATTTTGGGAAAAGAAATGCTTGTTTTCAAATATGAACTCTTTGTGATGGAAAAACATAAGTGGCTTGGTTATATAAGGGTAAAGTACCTTGATCTTAAAGGGGTTAGATACTTGGGCTTTTAATGGTATACTTGGCGTTGTGTTAAGAAGTGTGTAAAAGTACCTTGAGTGGTGTGTAACTTGCCTATGCTTGGTTGATATAGCCTTGTTGTGCAAGGGTGTGATTTGTGCTACCGAGTCTCTCGATGGAGGGCCGGCTATCTGTTTATTTGTTTGGACATACTGACACGTTGGGTAGCCCGGGTATGCTTCCACGATGAGTATTCTCTTGTTATTTGTTTGGACATCTTGACACGTTGGGTAGCGGGTATGCTTCCTGATGGTATTATCTTGTTAGTTGTTTGGACATACCGACACGTTGGGTGGCCCGGGTATGCTTCCACGAGGATTGTTATCTTGTTATCTCCTTTGGGCATCTGAAACGTTGGATGGTCCACGGGTATGGGCCCATTAGGGCGGTTCGAGGGCCATGCTTATCTGAGGTGAGATCTTGGGGCATGCGGCCATTGTGCGGGTTAAATTCGGGTTGTATTTGAGTGATGATTTCACGGGCATGAGTCCGACTTGACATGGTTGCTTATATGTTGTGTCTTGTAGTTTGGTTATCATACGTGTCTCTGCTTTATATAGACTATTATGATTTCATTTCTGATATTTTTGATTCACATACTTGGTACTGTTGTCTTGACCTCCTTGAGCTGCGTTCATCTGCATGGTGGAGGTACATAACTGATCCGCTCTTAGGATGTGTTCGGTTCTCGGAAAGCTCCGTATCTCGGAAGCTTGTCACGTAGTACGATTCCACTGAAGTTGTAGACTTTTGTACATTCGAGGGCATGGCGGGCCACTGTCAGTCATTATAGTTTTAAAATTCTTAAGTGCATGTTGCCTTTGTTGTGGCGGGGTTTTAAGGGATATGCTTGTTCAAGTGTTCATTTTTGTACAAAAGGTAACAGTTTAGGTTGCTTTGTTTTCTTATTTCTTTATTTTCTTTCATGAGTTTTATTTATTGGTTTTTCTACGATGTTGTATCACTAGGGTGCGGGGTAAGGCACGATCACGGGCCGGGATCGGGTCGTGACAAAAGTAATATCGAGCGATTAATCCTCGGAAAGTGTCTGAGCCGTATCTAGTAGAGTCTTGATTATCGGTGTGTTGTGCACCACATCTATGTCGAGAGGCTATAGGATATTTAGGATTGGTTTCCATTCTTCTCACTCTGAGATCGTGCCTTAGATTGTGTTATAAGTTGGACCCTGCAGCGTATTCTTTGTATACGGTGATGCCTCGCGCGAAACGAGCGAAGGGCAAAGCGCGAGAGGAGGCTGCGGTAGAAGCGGCGGCGGTCTCTGCGAGACCACGGCTTTGAGCCTCGGTCTCGCGGCTGGAAGCGAGAGGAGATGGGTTACAAGGATATGGCGATTATTGGCGAGGATCGTAGCTAAACACGAGATAAGTGGAATCTGGCGATTCGAGTTCGATAGTACCGTGGTTCACGAGTCGAGATAGTTTGAGACTACGGGATTTCACGAGTTGCGACCGCGAGTTCTATGGATCGAGGCACGAGGATGATCGCGAGGAGTTCATCAAGCGATTCTGACGGATCGTAGGAGTGATCGGGGCGGAGACCGAGTCGGTAGTCTTAGGTTCGCGTCGGTGCGTGATCTGCGATCGGCCCGGTTTGGTCGTGGGAGCTGTCGGGGAGCATGCACCTCCGGTGGTTGGGGTGAGTTCTCGAGAGGCTTTCCTTGGCCATTTCTTGCCTCGCGGATGAGGAGGGCGCAGGCCGACTTATTTTGATCTTTGAGACAAAGAGGCGCCTGATTGAGTACAATGACTCATTGGCTCGGTATGTCCCGCTACGGTGGCGATATGGAGGATAGAAAGCGGAGGATGCCTGCGATAGCTCTTACCGGGCATAGACATTGCCGCGCATCGAGCCTATCGCGTGAGGAAACGTAGAGCCCGGCGGAATAACGAAGATCAACGAGAAGAGGTAAGAGCGGCGAGGTCTATGGTGACCTCGGCGGCGGCCTCGGCCAGAGACTAGTTATGCGCCTCCGCGATATGGAGTGCTCCACGCGATCTTGGGGCGTTCGGGAGTCGAGGGGCGGTCGGGGCTCCAGGTTTGAGTTTTGGGAAAGCGAGGATGTTCGCGGATGGGACCACCCTGCCTCGTTGTAGCCATTGTGGTAGGCTCCATGATGGGAGTGTCGTGCTAGTATGGGAGTTTGTTTTACATGCGGCCAGGAGCCATTTGCGAGAAATTGTCAACCAAAGGTAAGCGCGGATGTAGAGACTCGCCGGGATCGGTGGTGGTTCATCTCCTTCTTTTGTGCGAATGCGAGAAGGAACATGAGTAGAGCGACAAAAGGAAAGTGAAGCAATAATTCTGGTATATTCTTAACCCTCTAGAGACTAGTAGACTTTGATGTCGTGGTGATGTGTTAAGTGTTATGTTCAGATAGCTTTGTGTTAACAATGTGATTTAGAAGCTTGGCTAGTGAAAAAGGGAAGTCTGGGGATGAGAAATTTTGAACCTTAGAATTTATAACAATCGAGACCTTAGAGGTAAGGCTAGAGTAAAAGATTTTCTGATGATCTTTGTCGGAGTACATAGTATCACGGGAGTATATTGGGTGATAAGTCCAGTGGCATAAGCGATTCTTTTGTAAGTGCAGTGGTGAAAACTATACCGGCGTCTGCGTTTTGGAGACTTAGAAGGAACATTCGGGACGAATGTTTCTAAGGTGGGAAGAATGTTACACCGTAAATTCAAGAAGATAATATAAGAACATACGAGGAATATAAGATTTGAAAGTGGAAAGATAAGTGGACAAACATGTGTTGGGCCGGATTTTGAGTCTACCTTGGAGTGTTGTACCCCAGTTGTTAAGAATTTCAAGGTGTTTAAAAAGCCTAGTGGGTAGTCCGTTAAATCTAGTTCCCAACGCAACAAACCGTTCGTCGATAGGACCTCGTAGTCAAAAGTTATGGAAGTTTCAAGTTTGGTGCTTGTGATCGAGCCAAAGCGATGGTTTGGTTGAAGTGCAGCGCGGCACGAATCTGCGAGCGCGGCGCGGTTGTCTTGAGGTTCGCGAGGTTGCAGCGCCGCGCGAATCTGAGGCGCGGCGCCGGAATGCAGGGAATTTTCTCGGAAGTGGCGCGCGGCTGGCGGGATTTTTCTGCGGTAAAGGGCGAAAATCAGGGGATATTTTGTTAAAAGCCTATGGGAGGGTGACAAGTGTCCCTCCCATCCTTTTGACCAGGAAAGGGGCCTATTTTAGGGCCAAGACTTGGCCATTTCATTTGGAAACCCTCCCAAGAACTCCTCTCCCTTTTCTCTAGATTTTGAAGAAAAACCTAGCCTAAGAGGAAATTGTTGGAGCGCGTGAAGAGGGCAAAGTGTGGGTGAGCTTGTGGGAAGCGCTGGTGGGCGTAGTTGACGGGAAAGAAGTGGAAGAAAAGGGCTTTTGTGGGCTTTCCAAAAGGTAAAAGTTTCCCCTTCTCTTGGTTATGAGTTAATACTAGTTATAGTAGTTTAGAAATGAGCCTGAGGCTGTTATATTTAAGTTTGATTAGATTTGGATCTTGTTGTCTTGTTGAAAACCGAAATGGGCATGTTAGCCTTAAGATTGTAACTTCAATTGGGTTACTAATTTTGTCACGACCGAACCGGACAGTGTTTGGTGCCTTACCGGGCACCTGGTGATCTGACATCGAGAGAAAATCGCGGAAATAAAACATGAACATGAAATAAGAGATATTATAAATAAGCAGACCAAAAGCGGTTGCCTTACGTACATACATAAAAACGAGCAGTTATCCTTTTACAAACTACGCCCTTGCGATTACTCTGGACCTCTAAGAGTTTTATAACAACAACTATGACGGGGACGGGGCCGCCGTACCACGAGCGTCAAGAACCTACGGACTCGGGGTAGCATACCAAAGATAAGCCTCAGAAAGCAGGGGCTTCCCAACCTGTTGGCGTGATCTAGGCGAGGATCCTGGCCGATGTACCTCACTGCGGCGTGAGCGGCCGAGAAAGTCGATGCAAGTACAGTATGTGGCGTAAATCCGTACATGAAATCATAATAGTCTATATAAGCGGGAGACATGTATGATAGCAAACTACGATTCCGCAACATAAGCGATCATGTCGAGTCGAGGACTCGCGCCAGAAGTCATCCCTCGTACAGAATTTGCAAATTCGTCCGGACGAAAAATCGGGCCGGGACGAACTGTTCGAGCGGACGAACGGGACAGAAATTGATCGGTCTTGGTCCGTGTTTTTAATAATTCGGTTTTGATTAGTCGGTCCGGTCGAGTTGATCGATCGGGAAAATATTTTTATTTTTATAATATATATATATATATAATATATATTGAATTATATAATTCTAATATATATAATATATATAATTCCTAATTTTCTAAATTCCTAATATATAATATAATATAATTAGAATTGGGTTTGGGGCGTTTTTAAAATTGAATTACAATCTTGAAATTGACGTTCTCGGGCAGCGGTGCCACATGATTTTACGTTGAAATCTATTGTACATGAAGATATTTAGATTTGAAAATGGGAAAGCGTAGCGATTTGGGAAAAGAGAAATTGAGGGCAAGATGGGCGTTTTGGAGGCGCAAAGTTATGGCGTATAAAGTTTGATCAATTTACAACCTATATTTCATATGTCAATACGTCGTCGGGGTGGCGAAGTGGCGGAGGGCCCGGGGCACAGGGGCGGGGTTGGTTAGAAGTGGGGAATCAAATTCGGTCAATCGGTCAAAGCCGGACGGACGAAATTGACCCGGACCGAGAAATTGGTCCGGTCTTGATCCGGATAATCATGATTCGGTCCTCGGTCGGTCGGTTGATCGGTCGGTCGATCGATCGACCGCTGTGCACCTACTCGTACGTGGAACTCCTTCCTCAACTGCCGTGATCTAGGTACAAATCATGTGATCGTATAACATGTCTCGGCCCGTCATGGACCCGATATAAAGCGTGTGGAATACATTCCCGGTTCATCTCATGAAACGATGGTCGAGTGAAATACATTCGGTTCATCCCGTGAGCAGCGGTGGTCAGTGAAATACATTCGGTTCGTCCGGCGGCCTAGTCGAAAATGAAATACATTCGGTTCATCCGTGAGCCGTAGTCGAGTGAAATACATTCGGTTCATCCGTGAGCCGTGTCGAGTAAATCTGATACTTGCACAAAGGCTATCCAGCGCAACATGGTCAAGTTACACAGTGACTCAAAGTACTTTCATTTTATGTCAAAAATCGGGTTTTAACCACTAAAGTACTACATCGTTAAATCCTTTAAAAGATCCGTTCCTTTTACCAAAGTCACGATACAGTAGTATAGAGTGACCACGTTTATATACCAACACATTCTTTTTAAAGTCAAGTAACAACATCCTTTTCCTAAAGTTCCGGTTTGCCTAGTTTGATTACTCGAGTTCCATTTTGAGAGATTTCATAGTTCAAAGTCTTAATCACGTAATTCCTTTTAGAACAATTGAGTAATATAAGTCTTATGTGTGAGTAGGTTATTCATAACAATCTTATTAAAGCGACCATGATCTAGGAAATGTAATATCATTTTGTCTCATCTTAGCTTCTATGCGGATGGAGGTTTCTCTTGGTTTTAATAATACAATTCATTAGTCGATGCATTTCCTTTATTAGCTGCGGTGGTTTGTTCGATACTTGTTCTCATTTAGAAATCCATATAACATTCTTAAGCGTTATACCTAACTTCCCGTAAAGCTAGTATAACTCTTAAGTTTTCAAAAACCAAGTATTACTCTTCTATCAAAATG
Organism: Przewalskia tangutica; assembly: GCA_029844215.1. NCBI lineage: Eukaryota > Viridiplantae > Streptophyta > Magnoliopsida > Solanales > Solanaceae > Przewalskia > Przewalskia tangutica. The sequence goes on along the minus strand of JAQGDG010000567.1, from coordinate 51,294 downwards.
ATTCATAAATCTTTTGAAATACTTCATGTTCTTTATTATCACACGTCAAGCGATTATAGTTCAAATCGGTTATCTTTTAAAACCACAAGCATTTTCTTACCTCGTAAAGTTGTTATAACCAACTTCCCATAAAGCGTTATAACACTTTATGTTTTAGACCAATCAAATACATTTAACACGTATGCGTCTACGTACTACATAGTTATACACATATCATGCTAGAAGAGATAGGAAGAGGTTCGCATACCTCGCGAGTATCGACTAATAGCAGCGCTCAGTACTTGAGCCGTCGGCTACTCCTTAAGCCAAGTAGATCGCGCCTGCGTAGTACTTCAACCTATAAAGGCCACAGCGCCTATTAACATCTAGATCTCGGCGTAGAATATTCTACGAGAAAATTCGGCGACACCTCCCACATGTGGCGTAAATCTCCTCTATCGAAGTAGGCTACCAAGCCAACCGGGGTTTACGTCTAACGGGCGTGTGCGATTCTACTTCACGATAAAGCTACACAAGTCTCATGTCTGATCTATGTAATTCTGATTCGATTCTCTTCTTTATTATTAGGGCTTAAGTCAAAAGACATTGCGCTTAAAATTATGATCGATTCTATATATAGTATACTTCAACTATATATTCTACAACATGTAATTTCCAATTACAATAAGGACAAGTTTAGTTACCTCGATAAGCCCAAAATTATCCAAGTTTAAAGTCGATCTGAGCGAGGTTTAGCTCATACTCGTGCGCTCGATCGGCTCGAAACCCTTAGAAGTTCTGCAGCTTCTGCTTATAACTTCAACTACGGGTGAAGATTTTCCTTAGGGTTTCGTTTAGTGGCTAAAGGAAGTATGATAGTATTTTTAGGGCTTTTCGTATAAAAGTGCTGTGGAAAGTACTACAAGGTATTTGGGCTAAAGTATTTAGGCATAACACAATACTTGGAGTATTTCTTTACCAAGGGGGTAGTATTTGACTAGCACAACTAGGCTGGGGAGGGGTTCGGCTAGAACCACTAGGCAAGGGGTTCGGCCGAGGGCCTTGAGGGGAGGAGAGGGGTGGTGTTTGGACGAGAACAAGCAAGAGGGAGGGATGTTTCAAGACTTAGGCACATTTGGGGATGACGAAAACCTTCAAGCAAGGGGAGTATTTATAGGCTAACCAAAGGCCAACCAATGGCCAAGATGAAGCCAAGTGCATAGCAAGTGTAAGGCCAATATTTAGCCATGTGCAACCTTATCCATCTACACAAAATATCCTACCTAACCCTTGACCAAAATTTCAACACAAAAAACGTGCAAGGCAAGCCCATTTTGCCGTCCAAACATGCCACTTGAGGGTGACACTTGTCACCCTCGTTGATCAAAATATTCCGTCTCTCGGAAAAATCCATAAAAATTATTAATGACATGGCGAATTTTCCCTTCGCAAGTTTAGAAAAACGTTTCGTCGGAAAACGACTCTTTTCGATAGGTGTGCACAATTTCGTCCATAGTGCCTAACTTTAAGGCTAAACTTTTATACGTACGCCCTCACGTACATACTCTGAAAATACGGGGTATAACATTCTTCCCCCCTTAGAAACATTCGTCCCGAATGTTCCTTCTCGATCTCAAAACATACCGCGTGCGGTATAGCCTTCAACTACTATACTTACGAAACCAAACATACGCTGGCCACAAAATAACACACGCACAAAATCGTAATCCCAAGTCCACGAGGAATCACCTCGAAGATATAAAACTATATAACTCTGGCTCACGGTCGAAGGACCGTCCTCCATCTTGACTTACAAAGAAATGATCACTTCGTTCCGTAACACGTGTTCGCTTCCCTCCTTCCTCGTCGCACCGCCGAACACCGAACTCTTTCTAGTACCGTTCCACGCTTGATCAACGCTTTTGTTTCCAACCGCGAGTCACTACCTCGAACTTAGTCATCTCGCTAGCTTGAAATTCCTTTAAGGCCATTCCGGCCTTGCGATCGGTCGATCGAACATACCCGCGAACTCATACGATGGTCAACTAAACTTGGGCTGGCGTCCTCGTGACCCTACCACTGGCGAGGACCACCTCGGCCCACCCCAAACCGGGCTGCGGGTGCGACGTAACGGTCCTCAGCCCGACCAGCGTCGCGCCAAACTCTTGTTCCCGATCCGGAACAATCTTACCTATTCAAGTCTGAAAGCTACCACTTTCATCTCCACAACAAGGAATTTCCCACAATACATTTCACGCGTACCAAGTATTTCAGCAAAGACTAACGCGAGAATCTCTTATTTAAGACGACCTTACCTCTAAGGTCTCAACATGAAATATTCTAAGGTTCACACTTCCATGCCCCATTACTTATCCTTTCAACTAACGGGTTTTCTAACTCTAAGCAACCTGGCGCTATCAGGACGCCTTACAGCGATAATAAGGTCGTCATATCACGCATACAAATCTCTAGAGGTTAAGGATATACGAAGCTACGCTTCGCTCTAATCATAGGCACGCCTGCAGTATGCGTAGAAAGCGATGAACATGCCCGATCCATGAGGCTGCGTCATCTTTGCTGTACCTCCTATAACGCGATCTCTCGTCCATGTACGGCGACGCGAGTGAAACAAGCACTGATAAAAAGCGACATTCCGGGATGGCTTTGCCTGCCACATCGTGCACGCGAGGGACGTGAATCCTGCGGCTAGAACTTACGTAACCTGTAAACGGAAGCCACGGAGCTCGACCAGCTCGAATACCCGAACATCACGAAGGCGCGGAGGACCACTGCATCTTGGCGGAGGTACATAACTAGTCTGCTGCTGAGGTGGTCCGCCTCGAAAGTCACCAAAGGACCCTGCTGTCCTGGCCCTCTTCCGTTGATCTCGGTCATTCCGTTGACCTCTCCGTGCCTCACATCCTAGTGCATGAGCCTGCATGCGGGCTGTACCCGTATTTCCAGTGTATGTACGTAAGGACATACGTAGAAAAGTTTGGGCTTTAAAAGTGGCTTGGCCGATTTTACTTTGTGCCTGACACGGTTAAGTCGTTTTTCGGCGAAGCGTTTTACACAACTCGCGTAGGGTAAATTCGGCTATGCCATTTCTAATTTTTGCGATTTTTAGAGGCGAAACATTTTGGACCAACAAGAGGCGACACTTGTCACCACTAGTTGGTGGGAGTGGGCGGTAAAGCTTGGACGAATTCCTTGGCTTTTTGTCAAGTAGTTGGTAGGATATTTTGTGGTAGATGGATAAGGTGCACATGGATGAATCTTGGCCCTACACTTGCCTTGCACTTGACATAATCTTGGCCATTGGTTGGCCTTTACTTGACCTATAAATACCCACACTTTGAAGACTTATTCATCTAAAATAATTTCTAAGTCTAGAAATCCTCCTCCCTTGTAGTGTTGTTCTCGTCCCCACCCCACCCCTTTACCCCATGCTGTGAGGCTTTGGCAGAGCACCACTCCCCCTTGGCGAGAATACCCCCTCCTAGTGGGGTTGGTAGAGGTATACACCACTTGTGGTGTTGTCTCGTATAAATACCCCACTCTTGGTAGAAATACTCTCAAAGTATTGTTACTATACCCAAAATACCTTAGTAGTATACCTTGTAGTATTCCAAAGATACCTCTATCGTGAGCAGAAAATACTACCGTATGTCCTTTTTATCTCAAACCGAACCCTAAGGAAAAATCTCCATAGTTGGTTGGAGTATTAAGAAGAAGTTGCGTGGAACTTCTAAGGGTTGTTTGGAGCGGGTTGGAGCACCCGGAGTAGGAGCTAAATGTTGCTAAGGACCGACATTTATACTTGGATAATTATGGGCTTATCGAGGTAAATATCTTGTCTCCCTTTTTGTAATTAGAGTTTGCATCTTTGTTGAAGTATAAGAATAAGTATAAGTATATACAAGGAAAGTATATAAGAAGGAAATGAGCGTACTTACATGGGGCGTATTCTGATAGAATTGTGAAGTTTGTGAGTGGGAAATCTTGCCCAATTTTAAGTAGAATCTTGTATCTAGATTTATTCTACAGAGTAGTCTAGGCTTTGATAGACTTGTATAACCTTTATAGGTTGAATGTTACGTGAGTAGCATGTGCTCTTGAAAGGTGGACAAGGCTAAGTAGGGTTATAGCCATGGGCGATTTGCTAATAGTCGATAATCGTCGCGGTATGTGATTCTTCTATACTCTTGAGCATGAAGTATTTTAAAAGAATATATATATATATGATGCGGTAGGCGTGCGTGTGGCAATGTCTTTTGACTTAAGCACGAATAATATATATATGTAGTACGATGAGCGTGCGTGTGTTAAGCGAAGCGTGGTTATCTGGCAATGTCTTTTGACTTAAGCCTGAATAATAAGAATTTTGAAGTATTTCAAAAGATTTAAGAACCGTTTTTGAAAGAAGAGTAATACTTGTTTTTAAAAGCTTAAGAGTTATACTAGCTTTATGGGAAGTTAGATATAACGGCTTAAGAAAGATAAAAAGAATGGTTTATTGATTTTAGAAGTTAAGAGACTTGATCTTAAAAGATAAGAGACTTGACTTAATTAAATTAATATGAATTTTGTGTGAAATCTCATTCGCGAGTATTGAGTACTTGGTTTTTAAAGGGAATAATGTTTCTTGATTTGAAATCGAATGAGTATCGACAAACCAACTGCGCGTTAATAAAAGGAAATGTTTTGATTAATGAAGTATTATTAAAACCAGTAGAAACCTCCATCTGCATAGAAGCTAAGATGAGACAAAATGATATTACATTTCCTAGATCATGGCTGCTGTAATAAGATTGTTATGAACAAGAATAACCTACTCACACATAAGGTATATGTTACTCAAATTGTTTTAAAGGATTAAAACTATGAACTACGAAACCTTTCGAAAATGAGAAACTTGAGTAATTGAAATTAGGCAAACTTGAACGTTTGGAAAAGAATGTTGTTACTTGATTTTACAAAGAGAAGTGTTTTGATTTACTTCAAAAGATAATCACTCTATTTTTATATACTACGGGTATTGTGTGACTTTTGTGAAAAGTAACGTATCTTTTAAAGAGTTAATGTATGAAGTACTTTGGGGATAAAAACCTGATCTTGTTAATCATATAGTAGAAAGTACCTTGTGTGAATAATTTGATTGTGTTGGTTTGTGATAGCCTTGTAATACTTTCTTGTTAATTTGATAAGTAAGCATGCTAGGATGCTACGTGTGTTAGTATCTTGTGATGTTAGTGTAAAGGGTTTCCCGCGATTGCGCAAATTGTTTAACTATCGGCCCGATATGTTGGTATTGTACCACTCGCGCCTTGACATGTTTAGAGGTTAGGCGCCTCCGATGTGGGGTAGACTCGGTGATGCAGGACCGTGATTGAGAATACCTCATGCGGGTCAGGGACTATGCGGAGCTACGAGTTCGAGGTTAGTGTGCGGCCTTTATGGTCATGCGGTGCATGTGGCCATGCGGTGCGAGTCGAGGCGGATGCGGGAGTAGCTACCCTCGATGCGAGGTTATACCTCATGCGGGCCTATGAGGTTGGCCTATGCGGAGTGCGGAGTTCGAGGGCTAGGCAGCGCACATTTGATCTGCGAGCGAGTGACCGGCTTTGATCATGTGGCCAGTGCAGCGGATATCATGATACAAGTTTATGACCTTGTTAGTGCTTGTAGGTGTTAGTAGTCGGCTATGCCTTTGCCTACTGTCTTGTTTTATTTGGGCCTTGAGTGGGACACGGTGTTCATGTGTATTCCTTGGTGCTTTTATATCATAGGCTGGCGGTGAGGAAGGTATTCCACGAGCACGATTGATGTTGTGGGCGTGAGACCCGTAGTTATATTTGAGTGATGACTTTGAGGTGTGAGTCCACGACTTGACATGGCCTTATTTATTGTGAGCGTAGTTTGTTTATCATACATGTCTCTGTTTTAAATAAGCGCTATGATTTCATTCTGATATTTTGATTTCACATACTTGGTACTGTTGTCTTGACCTCCTTGGAAGTGCGTTAAATGCGCGAGTAAAGGTACACGATCGTTGATCCTCGCTCTTGAGTCACGATTGACTTTTGGGAAGCTCCGTTTCTCGGAGGCTTATCGGTGGTATAGTCCCTATCGTTGTAGGTACTTACATTCGAGGGTATGGCGAGAACCTGTCCGCCATTGTTATCGTATCATTCTTAAGTGCAGAAATCTTGTTGTGGGCAAAATTTGTAAGAGGATGTAAGCGTTCGGTTTTGAAGTTTTATATATATATCAGAAAGGCAAGTTTTTCTCGATAAGCTGTTTCACATTTCATATTTTATCATGTCTTGTTTTATGTTCATTGATTTTCTCACGATGTTGTATCACTAGGGTGCGGGGTAAGGCACGATCCGGGCGAGGTTGAATTCGTGACAAAAGTGGTATCGAGCGATTAATCCTCGGAAAGTGTCTGAACCGTATCGATAAGTCTTGATTATCGGTGTGTTGTACCACACCAATGTCGAGGAGGCTATAGGATATTTAGGATTGGTTTCCATTCTTCTCACTCGAGATCGTGCCTTAGAAGGCGTGTTGTAAGTTGGACCTCTAACGTATTTCTTTCCACTTGCAGTTATGCCTCGCGTAAGGCAAGCGGGCCCGGGAGGCAAAGCGTGAGGAGCTGCGAGTGTCTGAAGATTCACGAGGGCACGAGCCCAACCATGCTGAGTTAGGTGCTTCGTTCGAGGCGATTCTGCGGCGTCGCTAGCCCAGCGAGTTGCGCGTGGCGATTCTCTGCGGCCATGATATTTGAACCTTGATTCCACGGCCAGGGGCGAGAATATAGATTGCAAAGGGCGACCACATTACTAGTTATGGATTTGGCTACGGAGAATATCACCGAGAATGCGAGTCTTGATGACTATCTAAGAGGGTTGTGCGAAGTAATTCTTGATTGAAGCGGCATGGCACGTATGCGGGCTTGTGCGGCGAGCCAAAGCGTAAGTCGGCGGGTTAACGAAGGGCGAGAAGAGGGCGGGCGGCAAGGTCGCTGGTAACTTCGGGCGAGTCACCTCGCGTGGATTTGATTATGCACGTCCGCGGTCTGAGAGGTCTCGCGGGGTTCGGGGCGTTCGGGTTATGCGAGTTGGTGAGCTCGGACGCCGGTTCCAGTTTGGCGAGCGTCATCCCGGGGAATGTCGTCTTTTTGTTGGTACTTGTTGTACCTGCGACCGTCAGGGTCTGATGTCGAAAGGGTGTCCTAGTAGGAAGGATGCAAGTAGGAGGACTTAACCTTCAGGATCGATGGGTAGTTCGTCACCTTCCTTAGCTATGCGCCTGTAGTGAGTTTGATTAGAACGATTAAGGGGAGTGAAGCAGTAGATACATGTATATCCTTAACCCTCTAGAGATCAATATGTGTGATAAGATGTGTATATCGTAAGTGCTATGTGCTGATATCAGCATGTTAATTGTGATTAGAAATCATGGTTAGTTAACTGAGTAAGATTTGGGGGATAGAAAAGGTGTGAGCCTTAGAATGTTATACGTAGAGACCTTAGAGGTAAGGCCATCTCGAAAGAAAGATTTATTTTGTGTTTGACCCTTACGGAGTACATAGTGCCGTGGGATATATTGTGTGATAAGTCACGAGTAGTGTGGAATGAAAGAGGGTAGTTGAGCTAAGAAGACGCTAGGTTTTAAGTAGCGTGATTAGTAAGATTGTTCGGATCGGGAGCTAGTATTTGCGCGTTGCTTAGGGTCGGGTTGGGAGCCGCGTTGCGGGTCAACCCGCGGCTGTATGGTGGTGAGGTCTGTTTGTGGTGGTCGCCTTGTGGTAAGTCACGAGGGTGTTAGGCGAAGTTTAGTTAACGTAATGCGAGTTCGTGGATGCGTTCAACCGGTTAATCGGGCGATGGGGCAGCCGCCGTGGTTTTGGTCGGGGCCGTGTACTCAGCGATGTTGATTTACGAGAAAGGTGTAAAGCGACGCAGGGTGCCTACCTTCGCCTTATAATGACAGTGGAGCCAGTGCATTTCTTTCTAGAGGTTTTACGAGCGGGGTTAGGAACTGAGTAAGTCTCGTGTCGCATTCGCCCTCGGGCGGTGTTTGGATTCGGGGGTAGTTGTGAGGATTGTTGTCTCTGTTGGGGAAGTGTTTAGCTACCATTTCGGTGTTCGGATGTTGCCTTATGAAGCCTTGTAGGGGCGGAAGTGTAAGTTCTTGATCGATTGGTTCGATGTTGGCAAGGTTGGATAGTTAGTTGAGCTTGTTCCGGCGGTGTGGTTAGGGTGAAGCTTGTCTAGAAGAGGTTATTGGCGGCTCGAGAAATCGTGCGGATAATCGGCGGCGCTTAGAGTTGAGTTGGCGGTCGGTCTTCTTGAAGGTACCACCGGATAAGGTGTAGCGAGTTTTGGAAAGCGATGCGAAATGTGGTAAGTTATGAGGAAGAGTTCGAGTGTACAAGAAGGGTATGACACGTAAGGGAAGAAGCGAGCATGTATGGCGAGCATAGATGTGATCATTTCTTTTGTAAAGAGAAGGTGCGAAGGAAGTATATTTTAGACCCCGGAGAGAGGTATTTATGGTGATGATAGAGGTGTTTCCTCGTGGACTTGGATGGAAGTAATTGCGCGGGTGTTTCTTGGCCAGGTGTGGCAGGTTTGTTCTCGTCGGTATAGTAGTGAAGACTATACTGGCGCGCGTTTGTTTTGAGACTTAGAAGGAACATTCGGGACGAATATTTCTAAGGAGGGGAGAATGTTATACCCCGTATTTCCGGTGTATGCGTGGGGCGTGCGTAGAAAAGTTTGGGCTTTAAAGTGGCTTGGCGATTTTACTTTGTGCCTGACACGGTTAGAGTCGTTTTTTGCGAAGCGTTTTACCTGACTCGCGTAGGGTAAATTCGGCTATGCCGTTTCTAATTTTGCGGATTTTTAGAGGCGAAACATTTTGGACCATGAGAGGCGACACTTGTCACCCTACAGTTGGTGAAGTGTGATAAAGCTTGGGCCAGAATTCCTTGGCTTTTGTCAAGTAGTTGGTAGGATATTTTGTGGTAGATGGATAAGGTGCACATGGATGAATCTTGGCCTACACTTGCCTTGCACTTGGCATAATCTTGGCCGTTGGTTGGCGCTACTTGACCTATAAATACCCACAGCTGAAGACTTATTCGTCCTAAAATAATTTCTAAGTCTAGAAATCCTCCCTCCTTGTAGTGTTGTTCTCGTCCCCCCTGTGAGGCTTTGGCCAGAGCACCCTTTCCCCCTTGGCGAGAATACCCCTCACAGTGGGGTTGGTAGAGGGTATACACCCACTTGTGGTGTTGTCTCGTATAAATACCCCTCTTGGTAGAAATACTCTCAAAGTATTGTTACTATACCCAAAATACCTTAGTAGTATGCCTTGTAGTATTCCAAGATACCTCTATCGTAGAGCAGGAAATACTCTAGTATGTCCTTTTGTCTCAAACCGAGACCCTAAGGAAAAATCTCCATAGTTGGTTGGAGTATTAAGAAGAAGTTGCGTGGAACTTCTAAGGGTTGTTGGAGCGGGTTGGAGCACCGGAGTAGGAGCTAAGCGTTGCTGGGATGACGTTTATACTTGGATAATTATGGGCTTATCGAGGTAAAAATCTTGTCTCCTTTTGTAATTAGAGTTTGCATCTTGTTGAAGTATAAGAATAAGTATAAGTATATCTGAGGAAAGTATATAAGAAGGAAATGAGCATACTTACATAGGGTGTATTCTGATAGAATTGTGAAGTTTGTGGGTGGGAAATGCTTTTGATTTTAGTAGAATCTTGTATCTAGATTTATTCTACAGAGTAGTCTAGGCTTTGATAGACTTGTATAACCTTTATAGGTTGAATGTTACGTGAGTAGCATGTGCTACTTGAAGGTGGACAAGGCTAAGCGGGTTATAGCCGTGGGCGATTTGCTAATAGTCGATAATCGTCGCGGTATGTGATTCTTCCTATACTCTTGAGCATGAAGTATTTTAAAAGAATATATATATATATAATGCGGTGAGCGTGCGTGTGGCAATGTCTTTTGACTTAAGCACGAATAATATATATATGTAGTGCGATGAGCGTCGTGAGTTAGCTGAGCGTGGTTATGCAATATCTTTTGACTTAAGCCTGAATAATAAGAATTTTGAAGTATTTCAAAAGATTTAAGAACCGTTTTTGAAAGAAGAGTAATACTTGTTTTTAAAAGCTTAAGAGTTATACTAGCTTTATGGGAAGTTAGATATAACGGCTTAAGAAAGATAAAAAAGAATGGTTTATTGATTTTAGAAGTTAAGAGACTTGATCTTAAAAGATAAGAGACTTGACTTAATTAAATTAATAAGAATTTTGTGTGAAACCTCATTCGCGAGTATTGAGTACTTGGTTTTTAAAGGGAATAATGTTTTACTGATTTCGGAAATCAGAATGAGTATCGACAAACCACTGCAGCGTTAATAAAAGGAAATGTTTTGATTAATGAAATATTATTAAAACCAGTAGAAACCTCCATCTGCATAGAAGCTAAGATGAGACAAAATGATATTACATTTCCTAGATCATTTCTTTGTAATAAGATTGTTATGAACAAGAATAACCTACTCACGCATAAGGTATATGTTACTCAAATTGTTTTAAAGTTAAAACTATGAACTCTGAAACCTTTGAAAATGAGAAACTTGAGTAATTGAAATTAGGCAAACTTGAACGTTTGGAAAAGAATGTTGTTACTTGATTTTACAAAGAGAAGTGTTTTGATTTACTTCAAAAGATAATCACTCTATTTTTATATACTACGGGTATTGTGTGACTTTTGTGAAAAGTGCATTATCTTTTAAAGAGTTAATGTATGAAGTACTTTGGGGATAAAAACCCGATCTTGTTAATCATATAGTAGAAAGTACCTTGTGTGAATAATTTGATTGTGTTGGTTTGTGATAGCCTTGTAATACTTTCTTGTTAATTTGATAAGTAAGCATGCTAGGATGCTACGTGTGTTAGTATCTTGTGATGTTAGTGTAAAGGGGTTTCCATCGGTGCGCTTAAATTGTTTAACTATCAGTAGATATATTGGTATTGTACCACTCGCCTTGACATGTTTAGGGGTTAATTTGCCCTCCGTGCGGGGTAAACTTCGGTGATGCAGGACCGTGATTCGAGAATACCTCATGCGGGTCAGGGGACCTATCGAACTACGAGAGTTCGAGGTTAGTGTGCGGCCTTTATGGTCATGCGGTCTATGTGGCCATGCGGTGCGAGTCGAGGCGGATCTTGGGAGTAGCTACCCTCGATGCGGGGTTATACCTCATGCGGGCCTATGAGGTTGGCCTATGCGAGGCTGAGAGATTCGAGGGCTAAGCGCACATTTGATCTGCGGCGAGTGACCGGCTTGATCATGTGGCGATGCAGAGCAGATATCATGATACAAGTTTATGACCTTGTTAATCTTGTAGGTGTTAGTAGTCGGCTATGCGCCGTACTTACTGTCTTTATTTGGGCCTTGAGTGGGACACGGTGTTCATGTGTATTCCTTGGTGCTTTTATATCATAGGCTGCCGGCGGTGAGGAAAGGTATTCCACGGGCACGATTGATGTTGTGGGCGTGAGACCCGTAGTTATATTTGAGTGATGACTTTGAGGCGTGAGTCACGACTTGACATATTGCTTATTTATTGTGATGTAGTTTGTTTATCATACATGTCTCTGTTTTATATAGCTGCTATGATTTCATTCTGATATTTTGATTTCACATACTTGGTACTGTTGTCTTGACCTCGCCGGAAGTGCGTTAAATCTGCGCGAGTAAAGATGCGCGATCGTTGATCCTCGCTCTTAGGGTCGCAGTTGACTTTTGGGAAGCTCCGTTTCTCGGAGGCTTATCGGTGGTATAGTCCCTGTCGTTGTAGGTGCTACATTCGGGGGTATGGCGGGGCCTGTCCGCCATTGTTGTCGTATCATTCTTAAGTGCATGAATCTTGTTGTGGGCAAAATTTGTAAGAGGATGTAGCTGTTCGGTTTGAAGTTTTATATATATATGCAGAAAGGCAAGTTTTCTCGATAAGCTTCACATTTCATAATTTATCATGTCTTGTTTTATGTTACGCTGATTTTCTCTGATGTAGTATCACTAGGGTGCGGGGTAAGGCACGATCCGGGCGGAGTTGGGTCGTGACGGGCGATATCCATGCCGGTGAAGAGCTACGCGAACAAGCCTACGCCAAGTAATCATCTATCCGGTGGCGTGGCGGTGTACTCTGTCCTCCATACTAGCTACCAGCGGGGACATCTGAGCGATGAGTCGAACTCCACATTGTACTCTCTAGCCGTCGCAGCCTTCAGCGTCAAAAATCTGTCGGCCCGAGCCCTCATGCATGGAGGCAAGAAATGTGCAGAAATGCCCTCGAGAACTTCGTCCCAAGCTGGGAGCGCATGCTCACCTCGGGACAATTCCGTGAATCAAACGATCATTGCGATGTCGCGCGGCCGTCACGAACCGAAGGTCAGCGACTCGGTCTCTGAAGCCTTGATCACTCTCGCGATCGGCTAGCATGTCGGATGAACTCTGCGGATCATCCTGGGCCTCGACCGTAGAACTGCGGCCTACAACTCGAAAGTCAGTAGCCTCAAACTATCGACCTCGGGTGAACCATGGTGCTCTTTGAGGCTGCTGCGTCGGCTATCCTCGTGTGCAGCCTGACCACGGCCAATGCGGGCCAATTCCTTGTAACTCATCTCCTCTGCTCGGTGTGGGATGGAGGCTCAGTCTTGTGGTCTCGGCGACCACTTTGCTGCGGCTCTGACTCTCTGGTCTTTGGTGGCGTCGCAAAACTAGCGTCGAAGCACTATCTCGGTATTGGCGGGCTGCGCCCTCGTGCTCCTCGAATCACACTAGCGACTCCACCGTTTGCCTTGCCCATCGGGCGGGTCGCACTAGCGGAGCATAGCGGTAAAGGAAAGGAATCGTTAGAGGTCCGCTCATAACCTGACTCTAAGGCACGATCTCGAATGAGAAGAATGAAACCAATCTAAATGTCTATAGCCTCACGATTATAGATGTGGTGCACAACACACCGATAATCAATACTCTACTAGACACGATGCGTAGACACTTTCAGAGACTAAGCGCTCGATACCACTTTTGTCACGACCGAACCGGACGTGGTGGTGTCTTACGGGCACCCTGGTGATCTGACATCGAGAAAATCGGCGGAAATAAAACATGAACATGAAATAAGAGATATTATAAATAAGCAGCCAACCAAAGCGGTTGCCTACATACATACGTAAAGCAGAACAATTATCCTTTTACAAACTACGCCAGCGATTACTCTGACCTCACAGAGTTTTATAACAACAACTATGGCGGACAGGCCGCCGTACCACGAGCGTCTGAGAACCTACGGACTCGGGTAACATGCAAAAGATAAGCCTCAGAAGAAGCGGGGCTTCCCAATATGTGTTGTGATCTTAGGCGAGGATCCTGACCGTGTACCTCTGCGCGGCATGAGCGGCCGAAGGAGGTCGATCAGTACCAAGTATGTGAAGCGTAAAATCGTACATGAAATCATAATAGTCTATATAAGCGGAGACATGTATGATAGCAAACTACGATTCCTGACATAAAGCGATCGTGTCAGTCAAGGACTCGCGCCAGAAAGTCATCCCCGTGCGTGGAACTCGCCGCACTGCTGGCGTGATAGGTACAAATCATGTGATACGTATAACATGTCTCGGCCCATCTCATGGACCCGATATAAGCGTGTGGAATACATTCCGGTTCATCTCGTGAGCGGTGGTCGAGTGGAATACATTCGGTTAAATCCCGTGAGCGGTAGTCGAGTGAAATACATTCGGTTCATCCCGTGAGCCGTAGTCGAGTGAAATACATTCGGTTCATCCCATGAGCCGTAGTCAGTGAAATACATTCGGTTCATCCCATGAGCGGTAGTCGAGTAATCTGATCTTGCACTACAAGGCTATCACGCGTGACATGGTCGAGTTACACCTGACTCAAAGTACTTTCATTTTATGCCAAAAACCAGGTTTTAACCTAAAGTACTACATACGTTAAATCACTTTAAAAGATCCGTTCCTTTTACCAAAGTCACTGATACGTAGTATAGAGTGACCAGCGTTTATATCTGACCAGCATTCTTTTTAAAGTCAAGTAACAACGTCCTTTTCCTAAAGTTCGGTTGCCTAGTTTCAATTACTCAAGTTCCATTTTGAGAGATTTCATAGTTCAAAGTCTTAATCACGTAATTCCTTTTTAGAACAATTGAGTAATATAAGTCTTATGTGTGAGTAGGTTATTCATAACAATCTTATTAAGCGACCGTGATCTAGGAAATGTAATATCATTTTGTCTCATCTTAGCTTCTATGCGGATGGAGTTTCTCTTTGGTTTTAATAATACAATTCATTAGTCGATGCATTTCCTTTATTAGCAACTGCGAGTTTGTTCGATACTTGTTCTCATTTCCGAAATCCATATAACATTCTTAAGCGGTTATACTAACTTCCCGTAAAGCTAGTATAACTCTTAAGTTTTCAAAAACCAAGTATTACTCTTCTATCAAAATGATTCATAAATCTTTTGAAATACTTCATATTCTTTATTATCACCACATCAAGCGATTATAGTTCAAATCGATTACCTTTTAAAAACCACAAAGCATTTTCTTACCTCGTAAAAATTATAACGAACTTCTCATAAAGCCGTTATAACACTTTATGTTTTAGACAATCAAATACATTTAACACGTATGCGTCTACCGTGCTACATAGTTATACACGTATCATGCTAGAAGAGATAGGAAGAGGTTCACATACCTGCGGCAGTATCGACTAATAGCAAGCGCTCAAGTACTTGAAGCCGTCGGCTCTTTAAGCCAGTAGATCGCGCCACGCGTAGTACTTGACCTATAAAGGCCACAAGGCGCCTATTAACATCTAGATCTCAGCGTAGAATATTACGAGAAAATTCGCGACCTCCCCACGCATGGCGTAAATCTCTCCTCTATCAGTGACTACGAAGACAACGGGGGTTTACGTCTAACGGACTTATGCGATTCTACTTCCTGATAAGCTACACAAGTCTCTTGTAATACTGATCTTATGTAATTCTGATTGATTCTCTTCTTTATTATTGGGCTTAAGTCAAAAGACATTGCATAAAATTATGATCGATTCTATATATAGTATCTTGACTATATATTCTCTGACATGTAATTTCCAATTACAATAAGGGACAAGTTTAGTTACCTCGATAAGCCCAAAATTATCCAAGTTTAAAGTCGATCTGAGCAAGGTTTAGCTCTACTCAAAGTGCGCTCGATCAGCTCGAAACCCTTAGAAGTTCTCGCAACTTCCTTATAACCGACTACGGTGAAGATTTTCCTTAGGGTTTAGTTTAGTGGCTAAAGGAAGTATGATAGTATTTTTAGGGCTTTTTAGTATAAAAGTGCTTGTGGAAAGTACTACAAGGTATTTGGGCTAAAGTATTTAGGCATAACAACAATACTTGAAGTATTTCTTTACGAAGGGGGTAGTATTTGACTGCACAACTAGGCTGGGGAGGGTTCTCGGCTAGAACCACTAGGCAAGGGGTTAGTGAGGGCCTTCAAGGGGAGGGGTGGTGTTTGGGCGAGAACAAGCAAGAGGAGAGGGAGGGATTTTTCAAGACTTAGGAACATTTGTGGATGAAAACCTTGAGCGAGGGAGTATTTATAGGCTAACCAATGGCCAAGATGAAGCCAAGTGCATAGCAAGTGTAAGGCCAAGATTTAGTCATGTGCAACCTTATCCATCGACACAAAATATCCTACCTAACCCTTGACCAAAATTTCAACACAAAAAAGCGTGCAAAGCGAAGCCCGTTTGCCGTCCAAACATACCACGAGGTGACACTTGTCACACTCTCGTTAATCGAAAATATTAGTCTCTCGGAAAAATCCGAAAAATTATTAATGACATGGCGAATTTTCCCTACGCAGAAGTTTAGAAAAAGCGTTTCATGAAAGCGACTCTTTTAGATAGGTGTGCACAATTTAGTCCATAGTGCCTAACTTTAAGGCTAAACTTTTATCGTCATGCCTCGCGTACATACTGGAAATACGGGTATAACAAATTTAGTAAATCACGTGTTGTAAAGGGAAAAATTGTAGTTGTTGAAGATGTCTAGGGCTAGATATCATGTTAGACCTAAGAACTCGGATTGGAAAAGATAATTGGAAAAGATTTAGGATTGGCTATATTGTTGGCCAAGAATGGCATGGAAAGTATTGGTTTATTTTTGTATTATTGTGGGGCGGAATTTTACACGTATTAGTAGGCGTGTAATCCCGTTGTATCTGCTGAATTAATTGATCCTTAAATGTGGCGTTTGGTTATTCAATTCGGCCTTGAAAAAGGTGGCATAGTAAGTAGAAACAAAAGAAGTGCTGTCCAAATTTCCGTAGAATGAAGGGACCTTGCACTTAGTTTATTCTACGTTCGAAGCTAGAGATTGATAGACGTTTTATGACCCTTATAGGATTGAAGTACTACGAGTAGCATATTCTACTTAAGGGGGATAGTACTGTGGAGCATTTTGCTAACCATCGATAATCGTCGCGAGGTATGTGATTCTTCCTATCCTCTTCAGCATGATTATTTGTGAAATATATAGTCGATGAATGCGCGTGTGTTAAAGAATGATTTCCCTTGTTGTGCCTTGACTTGATATGAAGTGTAAAGGTCTTGATTGTTTGAAAAAGTAGGAAAATCTTATTCGTTAGTAATGGGTACTCGGTGGTTAAAGAATAAGCCCTCTTGGTCTCATAAGGGCTTATAGTGTAATTGGTTGGTTTAAAACATAAAGTGTTATAACGGTTTTATGGGAAGTTTGTTATAACCACTTTATGTAGGTAAAAGAATGGTTTGTTGATTCCAAAAGATAAGAGACTTGACTTATAATTGACCTAAATGGTGTTGAAAAGTGTGAAACCTCATTCGTGAGAAATGAGTACTTGGTTTTTAAAAGAATAATGTTACATAAATTTCGGAAATGGGAATAAGAATCGAACAAGCCAATGCAGCGTTAATAAAGGAAAAAGTAATGACAATTAATCATATTAAAACCAGTAGAAACCTCCATCTGCATAGAAGCTAAGATAAGACAAAATTGTATTACATTTCCTAGATCATGGTTGCTCTAATAAGGATTATTGTAATCAAGTTTTGATCTTCTTAAAAATTCCAAAGTAAGGAACTCGATTTCTAAAAGAAAAGAGACATAAGAATTTGAAGTGTTTTGGTTTAAAAGAAAGGCATGGTTTTGTCTTGACTTGTTTTAAAACATAAAGTGTTATAATAGCTTTATGGGAAGTTAGTTATAACGACTTTATGGAAAATAAAGAAATGGATTCATTATTGGATTTAGAATGGTAACTTGATTTTGGGAAAAGAGAAGTAACTGTTTTCAAATATCGAACTCTTTGTGATGGAAAAACATAAGTGGCTTGGTTATATAAGGGTAGGAGTACCTTGATCTTAAAGGGGTTAGATACTTGGGCTTTTAATGGTATACTTGACGTTGTGTTAAGAAGTGTGTAAAGTACCTTGAGTGGTGTGTAACTTGCCTATGCTTGGTTGATATAGCCTTGTTGTGCAAGGGTGTGATTTGTGCTCTAGAGTCTCGATGGAGAAGCAGCTATCTGTTTATTTGTTTGGACATCTTGACACGTTGGGTAGCCGCGGGTATGCTTCATGATGGTATTCTCTTGTTATTTGTTTGGACATGCGACACGTTGGGTAGCCAGCGGGTATGCTTCCTGATGGTATTATCTTGTTAGTTGTTTGGACGTACTGAAACGTTGGGTGGCCCGGGTATCTTCCACGGGATTGTTATCTTGTTATCTCCTTTGGGCATACCGACCGTTGGATGGTCCACAGTATGGGCCAGCTAGGGCGGTTCGAGGGCCGTGCTTATCTGAGGTGAGATCTTGGGCATGCGGCCGTTGTGCGAGTTAAATTCTCGGGTTGTATTTGAGTGATGATTTCACGGGCATGAGTCTCGGAAGCTTGACATGGCTTATATGTTGTGTCTTGTAGTTTGGTTATCATACATGTCTCACCTTTATATAGACTATTATGATTTCATTCTGATATTTTTGATTCACATACTTGGTACTGTTGTCTTGACCTCCTTGGGGCTGCGTTCATGCGCGTGTGGAGTGCATAACTGGCGATCCGCACTCTTAGGATCATTTGTTCGGTTCTCGGAAAGCTCCGTATCTCGGAAGCTTGTCTGTAGTGCGATTCCACGAAGTTGTAGACTTTTGTACATTCGGGGGCATGGCGGGGCTGTCGTCATTATAGTTTTAAAATTCTTAGAGTGCATGCCTTGTTGTGGCGGGGTTTGTAAGGGATATGCTTGTTCAAGTTTTCATTTTTGTACAAAGGTAACCGTTTGGGTTGCTTTGTTTTCTTATTTCCTTTATTTTCTTTCATGAGTTTTTATTTCCGCTGGTTTTTCTCTGATGTTGTATCACTAGGGTGCCCGGGGTAAGACACCAGTCACGGGCCCGGGATCGGGTCATGACAAAAGTGGATTCAGAGCAGTTAATCCTCGGAAAGTGTCTACAGACCGTATCTAGTAGAGTCTTGATTATCGGTTTGTTGTGCACCACATCTATAATCAGGAGGCTATAGGATATTTAGGATTGGTTTCCATTCTTCTCACTCTGAGATCGTGCCTTAGAGCTGTGTTATAAGTTGGACCCCTACAGCGTATTCTTTGTATACGATGATGCCTCGCGCAAAACGAGCCCGAGAAGGCAAAGCGGCGAAGGAGGCTGCGAGTAAGCGGCGGCGGTCTCTGCGAGACCACGGCTTTGAGCCTCGATCCAGCGGCACAGGCGAGAGGAGATGGGTTACAAGAGATGGCGATTATTGGCGAGATCGTAGCTAAACACGAGGATAAATTTGAATCTGGCGATTCGATTCTAGTAGTACGTGGTTCACCCGAGTCGAGATAGTTTGAGACTACGGGATTTACGAGTTGCGGCCGCGAGTTCTATGGATCGAGGCACGAGGATGAACGCGGGGAGTTCTCAAGCGATTCTGACGGATCATGAGTGATCGGGGCTTGGAGGCAGTCGGTGGTCTTAGGTTCGCGTCGGTGCGTGATCTGCGATCGGGTTTGGTCGAGGAGGCTGTCGGGAGCATCGCCTCCGGTGGTTGGGGCGAGTTCTTAGAGGCTTTCGCCAGCCATTTCTTGCCTCGCGGATGAGGAGAACGCGGTAAACAATTTTTGATGTTGAGACAAAGAGGCGCCTGATTCGGGAGTACAATGTAGAGTTTGACTCATTGGCTCGGTATGTCCCGCTCGGTGGCGATATGGAGGATAGAGTGCACGTTATGTCACCGGGCTCGATGATTATTTAGCGGAGGATGCGTGATAGCTCTTGGCCGGGCATGGACGTTGCGCGTCCGGGCTATGCGCGTGACCCGAGAAACGTAGAGGCAGCGGAATAACGAATCGTGAGAAGAGGCGAGCGGCAGGTCTATGGTGACCTCGGCGAGAAGCCTCGGTGAATTAGTTATGCGCCTCGCCCGATCAGTGCTCCGCGCTGATCTTGGGGCGTTCGGGAGATCGAGGCGGTCGGGGCTCGAGTTTGAGTTTTGGGGAAAGCGAGGATGTTCGCGGATGGGACCACCCTACCTCGTTGTGGCCATTGTGGTAGGCTCCATGATGGGAGTGTCGTGCTAGTATGGGAGTTTGTTTACATGCGGCGGCGGGGCCATTTTGCGAGAAATTGTCAACCAAAGGTAAGCGGATGTAGAGACTTCGATCTTGGGATCGATGGTGGTTCATCTCGCTTCTTTTGCGCGTGCGAGAAGGAACATGAGTAGAACGACAAAAAGGAAAGTGAAGCAATAGTTATAGGTATATTTTTAACCCTCTAGAGACTAGTAGACTTTGATGTCGTGGTGATGTGTTAAGTGTTATGTTCGGATAGCTTTGTGTTAAAAATGTGATTTAGAAGCTTGGCTAGTGAAAAGGGAAGTGCAGGGATGAGAAATTTTGAACCTTAGAATTTATAACAATCGAGACCTTAGAGGTAAAGTGACTAGAGTAAAAGATTTCTGATGATCTTTGTCGAATTACATAGTATCACGGGAGTATATTCGGGTGATAAGTCCATGAGTGGCATCGCGATTCTTTTGTAAGTGCGGTGGTGAAAACTATCCCGTCTACGTTTTGGAGACTTAGAAGGAACATTCGGAACGAATGTTTCTAAGAAATTAGAATGTTACACCCGTAAATTCAAGAAGATAAGATAAGAACATACCAAGGAATATAAGATTTGAAAGTGGAAAGATAAGTGGACAAACATGTGTTAGACGGATTTTGAGTCTACCTTGGAGTGTTGTACCCCAGTTGTTAAGAATTTCAGGGTGTTTAAAAAGCCTATTGTGTAGTCCGTTAAATCTAGTTCCCAACGCAACAAACCGTTCGTCGATAGGACATCGGAGTCAAAAGTTATGGAAGTTTCAAGTTTGGTGCTTGATCGAGCCAGCGATGGTTTCGGTTCGAAGTGCAATGGCCGCGAATGCTGAATCTGGCGCGGCACGGTTGTCTTGAGGGGTTCGCGAGAGGTTGCAGGGTCGCGCCGGAATCAGTCGCGGCGCGGAATGCGAGGAATTTTCGGAAGTGGGCCGCGGCCGTGGCGAGCCACGGCGCCAGGCGGGATTTTTGCGATGAGAAAATCGGGGATATTTTGTTAAAAGCCTATGGGAGGTGACAAGTGTCCCTCCCATCCTTTTGACCAGAAAGGGGGCTATTTAGGGCGAGACTTGCATTTCATTTGAAACCCTAAAAGAACTCCTCTTCTCTCTACAGATTTTGAAGAAAAACCTAGCCTAAGAGGAAATTGTTGGGCGCGGCAAGATGGCAAAGTGTGGGTGAGCTTGTGGGAGGCGGTGGGCGTAGTTGGGAAAGAAGTGGAAGAAAAGGGCTTGTGGGCTTTCCAAAGGTAAAAGTTTCCCTTACTCTTGGTTATGAGTTAATACTAGTTATAGTAGTTTAGAAATGAGCTTTGACATTGTTATATTTAAGTTTGATTAGATTTGGATCTTGTTGTCTTGTTGAAAACCGAAATGGGCATGTTAGCCTTAAGATTGTAACTTGATTGGGTTACTAATTTAGTAAATCACATGTTGTAAAGGGAAAAATTGTAGTTGTTGAAGATGTCTAGGGCTAGATATCATGTTAGACCTAAGAACTCGGATTGGAAAAGATAATTGGAAAAGATTTAGGATTGGCTATATTGTTGGCCAAGAATGGCATGGAAAGTATTGGTTTATTTTTGTATTATTGTGGGGCGGAATTTTACACGTATTAGTGGCGTGTAATCCGCTTGTATTCTTGAATTAATTGAGCCTTAAATGTGGCGTTTGGTTATTGAATTCGGCCTTGAAAAAGGTGGCATAGTAAGTAGAAACAAAGGAAGTCTTTGTCCAAATTTAGTAGAATGAAGGGACCTTGCACTTAGTTTATTCGTTGAAGCTAGAGATTGATATCGTTTATGACCCTTATAGGATTGAAGTACTACGAGTAGCATATTACACTTAAGGGGATAATCTTGTGGACATTTGCTAAGTCGATAATCGTCGCGAGGTATGTGATTCTTCTATCCTCTTGACATGATTATTTGTGAAATATATAGTCTGATGAATGCGCGTGTGTTAAGGAATTTGATTTCCCTTGTTGTGCCTTGACTTGATATGAAGTGTAAAGGTCTTGATTGTTTGAAAAAGTAGGAAAATCTTATTCGTTAGTAATGTGTACTCGGTGGTTAAAGAATAAACCATCTTGGTCTCATAAGGGCTTATAGTGTAATTGGTTGGTTTAAAACATAAAGTGTTATAACGGCTTTATGGGAAGTTTGTTATAACCACTTTATGTAGGTAAAAGAATGGTTTGTTGATTCCAAAAGATAAGAGACTTGACTTATAATTGACCTAAATGGTGTTGAAAAGTGTGAAACCTCATTCGTGAGAAATGAGTACTTGGTTTTAAAGAATAATGTTACATAAATTTGGAAATGGGAATAAGAATCGAACAAGCCAATGCGGCGTTAATAAAGGAAAAGTAATGACAATTAATCATATTAAAACCGGTAGAAACCTCAAATCTGCATAGAAGCTAAGATAAGACAAATTGTATTACATTTCCTAGATCATGCATTTGCTCACAATAAATTATTGTAATCAAGTTTTGATCTTCTTAAAAATTCCAAAGTAAGGAACTCGATTTCTAAAAGAAAAGAGACTTAAGAATTTGAAGTGTTTTGGTTTAAAAGAAAGGCATGGTTTTGTCTTGACTTGTTTTAAAACATAAAGTGTTATAATAGCTTTATGAGAAGTTAGTTATAACGACTTTATGGAAAATAAAGAAATGGATTCATTATTGGATTTAGAATGGTAACTTGATTTTGGGAAAAGAGAAGTAACTGTTTTCAAATATCGAACTCTTTGTGATGGAAAAACATAAGTGGCTTGGTTATATAAGGGTAGGAGTACCTTGATCTTAAAAGGGTTAGATACTTGGTCTTTTAATGGTATACTTGACGTTGTGTTAAGAAGTGTGTAAAGTACCTTGAGTGGTGTGTAACTTGCCTATGCTTGGTTGATATAGCCTTGTTGTGCAAGGGTGTGATTTGTGCTCTAGGAGTCTCGATGGAGGGCTATCTGTTTATTTGTTTGGACATCTTGACACGTTGGGTAGCCGGGTATGCTTCCGCGTGAGTATTCTCTTGTTATTTGTTTGGACATCTTGACCGCGTTGGGTAGCCAGCGGGTATGCTTCCTGATGAGTATTCTCTTGTTATTTGTTTGGACATCGACCGTTGGGTGGCCGGGTATCTTCCGAGATTGTTATCTTGTTATCTGTTTGGGCATCTGAGCCGTTGGATGATCGCGGGTATCTTCCGAGGATTGTTATCTTGTTATCTCCTTTGGGCATCTGAGCCACGTTGGATGGTCCGCGGGTATGGGCCATTAGGGCGGTTCGGGGCCGTGCTTATCACAGAGGTGAGATCTTGGGGCATGCGGCCGTTGTCGCGGGTTAAATTCGGGTTGTATTTGAGTGATGATTTCCACGGGCATGAGTCAGACTTGGCATGGCCTTATATGTTGTGTCTTGTAGTTTGGTTATCATACATGTCTCACTGCTTTATATAGACTATTATGATTTCATTCTGTATTTTTGATTCGCATACTTTGTACTGTTATCTTGACCTCCTTGGTGCTGCGTTCATGCGCGGTGGAGTACATGCTGCGTCCGCTCTTAGGATCATTGTTCGGTTCTCGGAAAGCTCCGTATCGAGCTTGTCTGTGATGCAGTTCCTGAAGTTGTAGACTTTTGTACATTCAGGGGCATGGCGGGGCCTGTCCGTCATTATAGTTTAAAATTCTTAAGTGCAGCCTTTGTTGTGGGCGGGGTTTGTAAGGGATATAGCTGTTCAGTGTTCATTTTGTACAAAAGGTAGCAGTTTGGGTTGCTTTGTTTTCATATTTCTTTGTTTTCTTTCATGAGTTTTTATTTATTGGTTTTCTCGATGTTGTATCAACTAGGGTGCCGAGGTAAGACACGATCCACGGGCAGGATAGAATCGTGACAAAAGTGGTATCGAGGCGATTAATCCTCGGAAAGTGTCTCTGACCGTATCTAGTAGAGTCTTGATTATCGGTGTGTTGTGCACCACATCCCATGTCGAGGCTATAGGATATTTAGGATTGGTTTCCATTCTTCTCACTCTGAGATCGTGCTTTAGAGGCTGTGTTATAAGTTGGACCATACAGCGTATTCTTTGTATACGATGATGCCTCGCGGAAACAGCGAGCCCGGAAGGGCAAAGCGGCGAGGAGTTGCGAGTAAAGCGGCGGCGGTCTCTCTGCGAGACCACGACACGAGCCTCGAGTCCGCGGCTGGAGCATAGGAGATGGAGTTACTGAGAGATGGCGATTATTGGCGAGGATCGTAGCTAAAGCACGAGGATAAATTGAATCACGGCGATTCGATTCGATGGTACGTGGTTCGCAGAAGTCGAGATAGTTTGAGACTACGGGATTTCACGAGTTGCGGCCGCTTGATTCTATGGAGCGAGGCACGAGGATGAGCGCGGAGTTCGTCAAGCGATTCTGACGTATCGTAAGTGATCGGGGCGGAGGCGTCGGTGGTCTTAGGTTCGCATCGGTGCGTGATCTGCGATCGTGGTTTGATTCGAGGGTGTCGGAGGAGCATGCACCTCGGTGGTTAGGCGAGTTCTAATAGGCTTTCCTTGGCCATTTCTTGCCTCGCGGATGAGGAGGCGGTAAACCAGTTTTTGATCTTTGAGACAAAGAGGCGCCTGATTCGGAGTACAATGTAGAGTTTGACTCATTGGCTCGGTATGTCCCGCTCAGTGGCGATATGGAGGATAGAGTGCAGATTATGTCAGGGCTCGATGATTATTTAGCGGAGGATGCGGCGATAGCTCTTATTGGAGCATGGACATTGCGCGTCGAACTATCGCGCGGCGAAAACGTAGGCGGCGGAATAACGAATCAGCGAGAGGGCGAGCGGCGAGGTCTATGGTGACCTCAGGCGGCGACCTCAGCGAGACTAGTTATGCGCCTCCGCGATGCAGTGCTCCACGCGATCTTGGGGCGTTCGGGGTCGAGGCGGTCGGGCTCGAGGTTTTGAGTTTTGGGAAAGCGAGGATGTTCGCTAGATGGGACCACCTACCTGCGTTGTGGCCATTGTGGTAGGCTCCGTGATGGGAGTGTCGTGCTAGTATGGGAGTTTGTTTACATGCGGCCAGCGAGGCCATTTGCGAGAAATTGTCGAACGAAAGGTAAGCCGGATGTAGAACTCGACCGGGATCGATGGTGGTTCATCTCCTTCTTTTGTGCGCCGTGCAGGGAAGGAACATGAGTAGAACGACAAAAATGGAAAGTGAAGCAATAGTTACAGGTATATTCTTAACCCTCTAGAGACTAGTATACTTTGATGTCGTGGTGATGTGTTAAGTGTTATGTTCGGATAGCTTTGTGTTAAAAATGTGATTTAGAAGCTTGGCTAGTGAAAAAGGGAAGTCTGGGGATGAGAAATTTTGAACCTTAGAATTTATAACAATCGAGACCTTAGAGGTAAGGCGGCTATAGTAAGATTTCTGATGATCTTTGTCGGTACATAGTATCACGGGAGTATATTCGGGTGATAATTCCATGAGTGGCATAACTGATTCTTTTGTAAGTGCAGTGGTGAAAACTATACCGGCGTCTGCGTTTTGGAGACTTAGAAGGAACATTCGGGACAAATGTTTCTAAGGGGGGAAGAATGTTACACCCCGTAAATTCAAGAAGATAAGATAAGAACATTCAAAGGAATATAAGATTTGAAAGTGGAAAGATAAGTGGACAAACATGTGTTGGACGGATTTTGAGTCTACCTTGGAGTGTTGTACCCCAGTTGTTAAGAATTTCAAGGTGTTTAAAAAGCCTAGTGGGTAGTCCGTTAAATCTAGTTCCCAACGCAACAAACCGTTCGTCGATAGGACATCGTAGTCAAAAGTTATGGAAGTTTCAAGTTTGGTGCGCAGTCAGGCAAAGCAGTGGTTTCGGTTAAGTGCAGCGCCTCGTGCGGAAATAAGAGGCATGCCGGTTGTACTGGGGGTTCGTAGAGGTTGCGTGGCCTGGCTGAAATCTGAGGAATTTTCTCGGAAGTGGAAGCCTTGTGGCCTGTGTGGCATGGCCTAGCGGGATTTTTGCGGTAAGGCGAAAATCGGGGATATTTTGTTAAAGCCTATGGGAGGGTGACAAGTGTCCCTCCCATCCTTTTGACCAGGAAAGGGGCCTATTTTAGGGCCAAGACTTGGCCATTTCATTTGGAAACCCTCCCAAGAACTCCTCTCCCTTCTCTCTAGATTTTGAAGAAAAACCTAGCCTAAGAGGAAATTGTTGGAGCGGCGGCAAGATGGCAAAGTGTGGGTGAGCTTGTGGGAAGCGGTGGGCGTAGTTGTGGGAAAGAAGTGGAAGAAAAGGGCTTTGTGGGCTTTCCAAAGGTAAAAGTTTCCCTTCTCTTGGTTATGAGTTAATACTAGTTATAGTAGTTTAGAAATGAGCTTTGAGGTACATTATATTTAAGTTTGATTAGATTTGGATCTTGTTGTCTTGTTGAAAACAGAAATGGGCATATTAGCCTTAAGATTGTAACTTGATTGGGTTACTAATTTAGTCGTCACATGTTGTAAAGGGAAAAATTGTAGTTGTTGAAGATGTCTAGGGCTAGATATCATGTTAGACCTAAGAACCCGGATTGGAAAAGATAATTGGAAAAGATTTAGGATTGGCTATATTGTTGGCCAAGAATGGCATGGAAAGTATTGGTTTATTTTGTATTATTGTGGGTGAATTTTACGTATTAGTAGGCGTGTAATCCCATGTATTCTTGAATTAATAGAGCCTTAAATGTGGCGTTTGGTTATTGAATTCGGCCTTGAAAAATGTGGCATAGTAAGTAGAAACAAAGGAAGTGCTGTCCAAATTTCCGTAGAATGAAGGGACCTTGCACTTAGTTTATTCTCGTTGAAGCTAGAGATTGATAGGCGTTTATGACCTTATAGGATTGAAGTACTCAGTAGCATATTACTTAGGGGATAATCTTGTGGAGCATTTGCTAGCAGTCGATAATCGTCGCGAGGTATGTGATTCTTCTATCCTCTTGACATGATTATTTGTGAAATATATAGTGCGGTAGATGCGTGTGTTAAAGAATTTGATTTCCCTTGTTGTGCCTTGACTTGATATGAAGTGTAAAGGTCTTGATTGTTTGAAAAAGTAGGAAAATCTTATTCGTTAGTAATGGGTACTCGGTGGTTAAAGAATAAGCCCTCTTGGTCTCATAAGGGCTTATAGTGTAATTGGTTGGTTTAAAACATAAAGTGTTATAACGGCTTTATGAGAAGTTTGTTACAACCACTTTATGTAGGTAAAAGAATGGTTTGTTGATTCCAAAAGATAAGAGACTTGACTTATAATTGACCTAAATGGTGTTGAAAAGTGTGAAACCTCGTTCGTGAGAAATGAGTACTTAGTTTTAAAGAATAATGTTACATAAATTTTGGAAATGGGAATAAGAATCGAACAAGCCAATGCGGCGTTAATAAAGGAAAAAGTAATGACAATTAATCATATTAAAACCGATGAAACCTCCATCTGCATAGAAGCTAAGATAAGACAAAATTGTATTACATTTCCTAGATCATGGCTGCTCTAATAAGAATTATTGTAATCAAGTTTTGATCTTCTTAAAAATTCCAAAGTAAGGAACTCGATTTCTAAAAGAAAAGAGACTTAAGAATTTGAAGTGTTTTGGTTTAAAAGAAGGGCATGGTTTTGTCTTGACTTGTTTTAAAACATAAAGTGTTATAATAGCTTTATGGGAAGTTAGTTATAACGACTTTATGGAAAATAAAGAAATGGATTCATTATTGGATTTAGAATGGTAACTTGATTTTGGGAAAAGAGAAGTAACTGTTTTCAAATATAGAACTCTTTGTGATGGAAAAACATAAGTGGCTTGGTTATATAAGGGTAGGAGTACCTTGATCTTAAAGGGGTTAGATACTTGGGCTTTTAATGGTATACTTGACGTTGTGTTAAGAAGTGTGTAAAGTACCTTGAGTGGTGTGTAACTTGCCTATGCTTGGTTGATATAGCCTTGTTGTGCAAGGGTGTGATTTGTGCTACCGAGTCTCTCGATGGAGGGCCGGCTATCTGTTTATTTGTTTGGACATACTGACACGTTGGGTTGCCAGCGGGTATCTTCAGCGTGAGTATTCTCTTGTTATTTGTTTGGACATCTTGACCGTTGGGTAGCCGGGTATGCTTCCTGATGAGTATTCTCTTGTTATTTTTGGACATCTTGACACGTTGGGTAGCCGGGTATGCTTCCTGATGAGTATTATCTTGTTAGTTGTTTGGACATGCAAACCGTTGGGTGGCCCGGGTATCTTGCACGAGGATTGTTATCTTGTTATCTCCTTTGGGCATCGGCACGTTGGATGGTCCCACGGGTATGGGCCAGCTAGGGCGGTTCGGGGCCGTGCTTATCACAGGAGTGAGATCTTGGGGCATGCGGCCATGGTGCGCGTTAAATTCCCAGCGGGGATTAGAGTGATGATTTCACGGGCATGAGTCCCAATCTTGACATGGCTTATATGTTGTGTCTCTGTAGTTTGGTTATCATCATGTCTCTGCTTTATATAGACTATTATTATTTCATTCTGTATTTTTGATTTCACATACTTGGTACTGTTATCTTGACCTCGCTTGAGGCTGCGTTCATCTGCGCGGTGGAAGTGCGTAGCTGGCGATCCGCTCTTAGGATCATTTGTTCGGTTCTCGGAAAGCTCCGTATCTCGGAAGCTTGTCTGTGATGCAGTTCCACTGAAGTTGTAGACTTTTGTACATTCGGGGCATGGCGGGGCCACTGTCCGTCATTATGGTTTAAAATTCTTAGAAGTGCAGCCTTTGTTGTGGCGGGGTTTGTAAGGGATATGCTTGTTCAGTGTTCATTTTTGTACAAAGTAGCAGTTTGGGTTGCTTTGTTTCTTATTTCTTGTTTTCTTTCATGAGTTTTATTTCATTGGTTTTCTGCGATGTTGTATCAGGGTGCCACAGGTAAGGCACGATCCACGAGCCGGATCGGTCGTGACAAAAGTAGTATCGGCGATTAATCCTCGGAAAGTGTCTGACCAGTATCTAGTAGAGTCTTGATTATCGGTGTGTTGTGCGCCACATCTATGTCGAGGAGGCTATAGGATATTTAGGATTGGTTTCCATTCTTCTCACTCTGAGATCGTGCCTTAGAGGCGTGTTATAAGTTGGACCCCTGCAGCGTATTCTTTGTATACGGTGATGCCTCGCGCAAGAGCAACGAGCCAGAAGAGCGGCGTGAGAGGCTGAGTAGAGCGGCAGCGGTCTCTGAGACAGCGACACGAGCCTCAGATCCGCGGCACGGAAGCGGAGAGATGGGTTACAAGAGATGACGATTATTGGCGAGATCGTGGCTGAAACGAGGATAAGTGGATCACGATAGTTCGATTCGGTAGTACCGTGGTTCACGCGGTCGAATAGTTTGAGACTACGGGATTTCTGAGTTGCGGCCGCGAGTTACATGGATCGAGGCACGAGGATGAGCGCGAGTTAATCAAACGATTCTGACGGATCGTGAGTGATCGGGGGCTTGGAACCAGTCGGTGGTCTTAAGTTCGCGTCGTTGCGTGATCACTGCGATCGGCGGTTTGGTCGAGTATCTGTCGGGAGCATGCGCCTCCGGCTGGTTAGGCGAGTTCTCGAGGCTTCATGGCCATTTCTTGCCTCGCGGATAAGGAGAACGCGGTAAAGATTTTGATCTTTGAGACAAAGAGGCGCCTGATTGGGAGTACAATGTAGAGTTTGACTCATTGGCTCGGTATGTCCCGCTCTGGTGGCGATATGGAGGATAGAGTGCAGTTATGTCACCGGGCTCGATGATTATTTAGCGGAGGATGCGTGATAGCTCTTGGCCGGGCATGGACATTGCCGCGTCGAACTATCTTGTGACCGAGGAAACGTAGAGGCAGCCGGAATAACGAATCGAGAAGAGGGCGAGCGAGGTCTATGGTGACCTCAGGTAAGCGGCCTCGGCGGCCAGACTAGTTATGCGCCTCCGCCCGATGCAGTGCTCCACGCGATCTTGAGGCGTTAGGGAGGTCGGGGCGGTCGGGGCTCCAAGATTTGAGTTTTGGAGAAAGCGGGGATGTTCGCGGATAGGACCACCACTACCTCGTTGTGGCCATTGTGGTAGGCTCGTGATGGGAGTGTCGTGCTAGTATGGGAGTTTGTTTTACATGCGGCCAGCGAGGGCCATTTCGAGAAATTGTCGACCAAAGGTAAGCGCGGATGTAGAGACTCGACCTTGAGATCGATGGGTGGTTCGTCTCATTCTTTTGTGCGCGTGCGAGAAGGAACATGAGTAGAGCGATAAAAGGAAAGTGAAGCAATAATTCTGGTATATTCTTAACCCTCTAGAGACTAGTAGACTTTGATGTCGTGGTGATGTGTTAAGTGTTATGTTCGGATAGCTTTGTATTAAAAATGTGATTTAGAAGCTTGGCTAGTGAAAAAGGGAAGTCTGGGGATGAGAAATTTTGAACCTTAGAATTTATAACAATCGAGACCTTAGAGGTAAGGCCGGCTAGAGTAAAAGATTTCTGATGATCTTTGTGAATCACATAGTATCACGGGAGTATATTCGGGTGATAAGTCCATGAGTGGCATAACTGATTCTTTTGTAAGTGCAGTGGTGAAAACTATACCGGCGTCTGCGTTTTGGAGACTTAGAAGGAACATTCGGGACAAATGTTTCTAAGGGGGGAAGAATGTTACACCCCGTAAATTCAAGAAGATAAGATAAGAACATACCAAGGAATATAATATTTGAAAGTGGAAAGATAAGTGGACAAACATGTATTGGACGGATTTTGAGTCTACCTTGGAGTGTTGTACCCCAGTTGTTAAGAATTTCAAGGTGTTTCAAAAGCCTAGTGTGTAGTCCGTTAAATCTAGTTCCCAACGCAACAAACCGTTCGTCGATAGGACATCGGAGTCAAAAGTTATGGAAGTTTCAAGTTTGGTGCTTGATCGAAAGCGATGGTTTCGGTTGAAGTGCAATGGCGCGGCGGAATCTGAGGCGCGGCTTGGTTATCTTGAGGGTTCGCGAGGTTGCAGCGCTTGCTGAATCTGAGGAATTTTCGGAAGTGGGCGCCCTTGCGGCTGCGGCGTGCATGGCGCAAAGCGGGATTTTACGCGGTAAAGCGAAAATCAGGGGATATTTTGTTAAAAGCCTATGGGAGGGTGACAAGTGTCCCTCCCATCCTTTTGACCAGGAAAGGGGCCTATTTTAGGGTCAAGACTTGGCCATTTCATTTGGAAACCCTCCCAAGAACTCCTCTCCCTTCTCTCTAGATTTTGAAGAAAAACCTAGCCTAAGAGGAAATTATTGGAGCGGCGGAAAGAAGGCAAAGTGTGGGTGAGCTTGTGGGAAGCGCTGGTGGGCGTAGTTGACGGGAAAGAAGTGGAAGAAAAGGGCTTTTGTGGGCTTTCCAAAAGGTAAAAGTTTCCCCTTCTCTTGGTTATGAGTTAATACTAGTTATAGTAGTTTAGAAATGAGCACGAAACATTATATTTAAGTTTGATTAGATTTGGATCTTGTTGTCTTGTTGAAAACGAAATGGGCATATTAGCCTTAAGATTGTAACTTCAGTTGGGTTACTAATTTAGTAAATCACATGTTGTAAAGGGAAAAATTGTAGTTGTTGAAGATGTCTAGGGCTAGATATCATGTTAGACCTAAGAACTCGGATTGGAAAAGATAATTGGAAAAG
Source organism: Przewalskia tangutica (assembly GCA_029844215.1). Taxonomy (NCBI): domain Eukaryota; kingdom Viridiplantae; phylum Streptophyta; class Magnoliopsida; order Solanales; family Solanaceae; genus Przewalskia; species Przewalskia tangutica. The sequence goes on along the minus strand of JAQGDG010000567.1, from coordinate 19,866 downwards.
ATTTAGTATTGGCTATATTGTTGGCCAAGAATGGCATGGAAAGTATTGGTTTATTTTTGTATTATTGTGGGGCGGAATTTTACACGTATTAGTAGGCGTGTAATCCCCTTGTATTTGCTGAATTAATTGAGCCTTAAATGTGGCGTTTGGTTATTGAATTCGGCCTTGAAAAATGTGGCATAGTAAGTAGAAACAAAGGAAGTGCTGTCCAAATTTCCGTAGAATGAAGGGACCTTGCACTTAGTTTATTCTACGTTCGAAGCTAGAGATTGATAGACGTTTTATGACCCTTATAGGATTGAAGTACTACGAGTAGCATATTACACTTAAGGGGATAGTCTTGTGGAGCATTTTGCTAGCAGTCGATAATCGTCGCGAGGTATGTGATTCTTCTATCCTCTTGACATGATTATTTGTGATATATATAGTGCGATAGATGCGCGTGTGTTAAAGAATTTGATTTCCTTGTTGTGCCTTGACTTGATATGAAGTGTAAAGGTCTTGATTGTTTGAAAAAGTAGGAAAATCTTATTCGTTAGTAATGGGTACTCGGTGGTTAAAGAATAAGCCCTCTTGGTCTCATGGGGCTTATAGTGTAATTAGTTGGTTTAAAACATAAAGTGTTATAACGGCTTTATGGGAAGTTTGTTATAACCACTTTATGTAGGTAAAAGAGTGGTTTGTTGATTCCAAAAGATAAGAGACTTGACTTATAATTGGCTAAATGGTGTTGAAAAGTGTGAAACCTCATTCGTGAGAAATGAGTACTTGGTTTTAAAAGAATAATGTTACATAAATTTGGAAATGGGAATAAGAATCGAACAAGCCAATGCAGCGTTAATAAAGGAAAAAGTAATGACAATTAATCATATTAAAACCAGTAGAAACCTCCATCTGCATAGAAGCTAAGATAAGACAAAATTGTATTACATTTCCTAGATCATGGCTGCTCTAATAAGAATTATTGTAATCAAGTTTTGATCTTCTTAAAAATTCCAAAGTAAGGAACTCGATTTCTAAAAGAAAAGAGACTTAAGAATTTGAAGTGTTTTGGTTTAAAAGAAAGGCATGGTTTTGTCTTGACTTGTTTTAAAACATAAAGTGTTATAATAGCTTTATGGGAAGTTAGTTATAACGACTTTATGGAAAATAAAGAAATGGATTCATTATTGGATTTAGAATGGTAACTTGATTTTGGGAAAAGAGAAGTAACTGTTTTCAAATATCGAACTCTTTGTGATGGAAAAACATAAGTGGCTTGGTTATATAAGGGTAGGAGTACCTTGATCTTAAAGGGGTTAGATACTTGGGCTTTTAATGGTATACTTGACGTTGTGTTAAGAAGTGTGTAAAGTACCTTGAGTGGTGTGTAACTTGCCTATGCTTGGTTGATATAGCCTTGTTGTGCAAGGGTGTGATTTGTGCTACCGAGTCTCTCGATGGAGGGCCGGCTATCTGTTTATTTGTTTGGACATACTGACACGTTGGGTAGCCCACGGGTATGCTTCCACAGTGAGTATTCTCTTGTTATTTGTTTGGACATACTGACACGTTGGGTAGCCCACGGGTATGCTTCCACAGTGAGTATTATCTTGTTAGTTGTTTGGACATCTGAAACGTTGGGTGGCCCGGGTATCTTCCCAGTTGTTATCTTGTTATCTCCTTTGGGCATCAGAGCCGTTGGATGGTCACGGGTATGGGCCCAGCTAGGAAGGTTCGGGGCCGTGCTTATCGAGGTGAGATCTTGGCAAGCGGCCATTGTGCGAGTTAAATTCGGGTTGTATTTGAGTGATGATTTCACGGGCATGAGTCCCAGACTTGACATGGCCTTATATGTTGTGTCTTGTAGTTTGGTTATCATCATGTCTCTGCTTTATATGAACTATTATGATTTCATTCAGTATTTTGATTTCACATACTTGGTACTGTTATCTTGACCTCGCCGAGGCTGCGTTCATCTGCGGTGGAAGTACATAGCTGGCGATCCGCGCTCTTAGGATCATTGTTCGGTTCTCGGAAGCTCCGTATCTTGAGCTTGTCACGTGAGTGCAGTTCCCTGAAGTTGTAGACTTTTGTACATTCAGGGGCATGGCGGGGCCCTGTCCCATCATTATGGTTTTAAAATTCTTAGAGGTCTGTAGCACTGTTGTGGGCAGGGTTTGTAAGGGATGTAATTGTTCAAGTGTTCTTTTTTGTACAAAAGGTAACCGTTTGGGTTTAGCCTGTTTTCTTATTTCACTGTTTTCTTTCATGAGTTTTTATTTCCGCTGGTTTTTCTCTGATGTTGTATCACTAGGGTGCCCGGGGTAAGGCACGATCCACGAGGATCGGGTCGTGTGATAATCTGATAGGCGTCACGTGTGCTAAACGAATTTTGGTTGGTTTAAAACATAAAGTGTTATAATAGCTTTACGGGAAGTTAATTATAACGACTTTATGTAGATAAGAGACTTGACTTATATTTGACTTAATATGATATGTGAAGAACTTGAAATTGTGTTAAAAAGTGGTGAAACCTCATTCGTGAGTAATGACTACTTGGCCTTTAAAAGAATAAAGTTTTACTCGATTTCGGAAATGGGAATAACTATCGAACAAGTCATTGCAGCGTTAATAAAGGAAAATGTAATGACAATTAATTATATTAAAACCAGTAGAAACCTCCATCTGCATAGAAGCTAAGATAAGACAAAATTGTATTACATTTCCTAGATCATGACTGCTTTAATAAGAATCATTATAAACAAGTATTGTTTTCTTAAATTCCAAAGTAAGGAACTTGATTTCTAAAAGAAAAGAGACTTGAGGAATTGAAGAGTTTTTGGTTTAAAAGAAAGGCATGGTTTTGTCTTAAATTGGTTTAAAACATAAAGTGTTATAATAGCTTTATGGGAAGTTAGTTATAACGACTTTATGAAAACAAAAGAATGGTTTTATTATTGGATTTAAAATGGTACTTGATTTTGGGAAAAGAGAAGTAACTTGAGTTTAAAAGTATAAGTAACTTATTTTCAAATATCGAACTTTTCTTGACGAGAAAAATATAAGTGGCTTGGTTTTAAAAGGTAGGAGTACCTTGATCTTAAAAGAGTTAGTTACTTGGGTTTTAAAAAAAAAGTATACTTGGCGTTGTTTTAAAAGTGTAAGCCACTTGGTTTAAAAAGTGTAGAGTACTTGATTTAAACATGAACGTGTTTGGTACTACGGATAATAGTAGCGAGTTGTTTTTACGTAAAAAGAGATCTTTTTGAAAAGATTAATGTACGTAGTACTTAGGGTTAAAACCCGGATTGTTGTCATAAAATGGAAGTCTAAGAGTATGTTAAATTTGCCTATGCTAGTTGTTATAGCCTTGGTGGTATTACTATGTTACAGCGTCTGCCGGTTGGAGCGGTGACTTGTTGTGAGTTTGTTGGAGCGTCTGCGGTGTGGAGGATTCACGGTATCTTCATTTTGGTTGATCTTGACCATGCTTATCACAGATGAGGATGCGGCATCGACCGGAGATGCGAGTTAGATGCGTACATTTCATTGGATGTCTGGCGTGTGGAGGATTCCACGGGTATGCTTCCATTGTTATTATCACATGGACATGTCTACAGATGAGGGATTAGGGGCGTGCGGCCGTGCGGCGAGTTAAAATCGGTATATTATTATCACATGGCGTATACTGCAGATGAGGATTAGGGGCATGTGACCATTACTATTATTGCATGGGCTGGCTCATGAAGACTGTCTACACCGATGAGGATTAGGGGCATGGTATATCGATCATTATTCCATGGGCTGGCTCCCGTGAAGACTGCGCTGCGATGAGGATGTCGAGGCGCGTTATGGCCATATTACAGATGAGGATTAGGGACATGCGGCGCGTATTATATATATATATATATGTATTGTATATGTGTGCCCGGCGGTGAGGTAGGATGCCCTGGCGAGTCACGTGGTTATATGTTACACCTACATTTGGCGATGTGAAGGATTCCACAGGCGGGAGGTATATATATGTATTGTATATGTGTATGCCGGCGGTGAGGTAGGATGCCAGGCGCATCACGTGAGTATGATTTATGTCATGAACTGGCGATGAGGAAGAATTCCACGGGCATGAGTGATGACTTTGAGGCGTGAGTCACGACTTGACATGACTACTTATATGTTGTCTTGTAGTTTGGTTATCATACATGTCTCTGCTTTATATAGACTATTATGATTTCATTCTGATTTTCAGTTTCACATACTTGGTACTTGTTGTCTTGCGACCTCATTCGGAAATTTGCGTTAAATGCGCGGTAAGTACCGGTTGTTGATCCTCGCTCATAGGATCACGCAGTTCAGCGTTTTAGGAAGCTCAGTTTCTCGGAGGCTTATCTTTGGTATAGTCCCTATCATTGTAGTACTTGTACATTGAGTATGGCGGGGCCTGTCGTCATAGTTGTGTTACATTCTTAGAAGTGCATGAAATCTTTATTGTAGGCAAGGTTTGTAAAAGGATATAAGCGTTGGGTTTTATGTTTATATCTGAGAAAGGTGGCCGTTTTAGTTGCTTTGTTTTCTTATATTTCATTATTACATGTCTTTGAGTTTTATTTATTTCCGGTTTTTCTCGATGTATTATCACTAGGGTGCAGGGGTAAGGCACGATCGCGGGCAGGTCGTCGTGACAAAAGTAGTATCGAGCGATTAATCCTCGGAAAGTATCTCTGAACCGTATCTAGTAGAGTCTTGATTATCGGCGTGTTGTGCCACCTATATGTCGGGAGGCTGCGAGATATTTAGGATTGGTTTCTATTCTTCTTACTGCGAGATCGTGCCTTAGAGGCATGTTGTAAGTTGGACTCCTACGCGTATTCTTTTGTAAAGTTATGCCTCTGCAGCAAGCCTAGAGCCCGAAGGCAAAGCGAGAGGAAGCTGAGTAGAGCACGGAGGTTACGAGGGCAGGCCCGATCTTTACATGGGTGGTACTACAGATGGGGAGTTCTGCGGCGCGCTAGCGAGGGAGTTTAGAAGCGGCGATGGCTGTTGAGACCACGATACGAGTCTCGGTTCCACGGCGGGGGCGAGAGGATATGGGTTACAAGGAGATGACCGTTTACTAGCTAGGCTTGTGGCTAGGAATGAGGCGAGCGAGTCGGAGGTTCGGTAGTACGATGGTTCACAGATCAGATAGTTTGAGACCGGGACTTTACGAGTTGCGACCCACTTTGAGTTCTATGGGTGAGGCACGAGGATGATCGCGAGTTTATCGGCGATTCTGACGGATCGTGAGTGATCGAGGCTTGAGACCGAGTCGGTGGTCTTAGGTTCGCATCGGCTGCGTGATCTGCGACTGGTTTGATCGTGGGATCTGTCGGGAGAGCATGCGCTTCCGGCCACGTGGGGCCGAGTTCTCGGGGCTTTTCTTACACCTTGCGCCTCGCGGATGAGGAGAATCGAGCGAGATAGATTTATGATGTTGAGCGAGCAGGCGGGCGGTTCGGGAATCTGATATAGAAGTTTGGCTCGTTGGCTCGTTATGTCCCGCTTTAGTGGCGGACATGGAGGATAGAGTGCGCGATATGTCACGAGACTTGGCGATTATCTAGCGAGAGTTATGCAGAGTAGCTCTTGGGGCATGGACATTGCCCGTATCTGAGCTTATGCACGGATTGAGAGCGTAGAGGCGGCGTAGGGACCGGGATCGGCGTAAGAGGCCGGACAGCGAGGACCTTTGGTAACTTTTGAGGTGGGCCGCCTCAGCGCGAGCGATTATGCGCCTCGCCGTCTGAGTGGTCCTCCGCGGTCTTGGGGCGTTCGGGATGTTGGGGCAGTCGGGGCTTGAGTTTCCGGGGGAGGAGGGGTGTTAGCCAGATGGAGCCACCCCTACCTCGGTGTGGTCGATGTGGTAGACCCCATCTTGGGGAGTGTCGTACTATTTCGGCGACTTGTTATGCTTGCGGCCCAGCGAGGCTATTTGGCGGCTTGTCCAGGCCGGAGGTGGCACTAGGATATCACGGACTACGGGATCGATTGCGGGTTCTTCCGCTTAGCTAGGCGGGATGTTCGTACAGCGAGAGGTCGCGGTGGAAGTTCCCGATTTTAGCGGTCCTTTGAACGCCTATTTGATTACCGGTATATCCTTAACCCTCAGAGACTAGTTTGTATTGATGATATGATGATGTGTTAAGTGTTATGTTGGATAGCTTTGTGTTAAAATGTGATTTAGAAGCACAGTTAGTGAAAAGGTAAGTGCGGAGGCGAGACAATTGTGAGCCTTAGAATTTATATGATTAGGACCTTGGATGCAAGGCCTTCTTGAGTGGAAGACTTTACGGTTAATCTTTGTCGGAGTCATAGTATCGTGGAGTATTTGTGTGATAATTCCATGGGTAGTTTGAGATAAGTGGTAGCTTCCATGGCGTGAATTAGTAAGATTGTTAGGATCGGGAGCGAGAGTTTAGCGCGATAAGGGGTGGGTTGAGGCGGATCGCGGGTCAACCCGCGGCCGGAATGAGGTGGGGTCGGTTCGAGGTGGTCGCGGTGGTAGAGTCACGGGTGCAAGGCCCAAGTTTAGGTAACAGTTATGCGAGTTAGTTCGTGGATGCGTTCGACCAGAATCGGATCGTGAAAGCGGAATGACCTTAAAGGAATGTGAGGCTAGTAAGATGACCAAGTTTGGAAGTAGTAACTCGAGGTTTTGGAAAGCGAAGCGATGGCGAAATGTGGTACATGTACTATAGGGAGGTAGTGCGAGAAAATGCGGCGAGTAAGGGAAGAAGCGAACGTGTGTTAAGAGAATGGATGTGATCATTTTTGTGAAATGAAGATGCAAGGAGAGTATCCTTTAGACCTTGGGTGGGGATTATGGTGATGTTATGCGTTAGATGTGATTTCTCATTGGCTTGGATTTGAGTTTTTGGCGTATGTTATACTATGGCCGTTGGTGGCGTGATTGGTTTAGTAAGTATAGTAGTGAAGACTATCACGACACGTGTATGTTTTGAGACTTAGAAGGAACATTCGGGACGAATGTTTCTAAGAGGAAGAATGTTCGCCCGTAGTTCGAGTATATATCACGAGGGCGTGCGTGCGAGAATCGACATTTAAATTAAAGGAAGAAAGATGTGATTTTGTGGAAAAGTTTCCGGATTTTGTGAAGGAAAAAGGTTCGTTAAAGGAATTGGATTCCCAGTTCGGTGTCGGACTTTTGGAATATTTGAAATTATGGAATTTTATTTAGGAATTGGTCACGTGGGGCCGGGGAGAAATTCTGGTTTGTGGGGCCACTTTATTTTGAGATTTTGGCATTACGGATATTTTGGAAGATGAAATATTTTGGGCAGTAGGGGCGACACGTGTCACCCCGTGGCCTATGGTGAAATTAATGGGCACTTGGGCGTTTTTGTGGGGACAAGTGGCAAGCCACTGTCCCGTTTTGTGGTGGACATATGGTTGTACATTACCCACACACATGTCCCCAATCCTCACCTTACACTTGCTTAAATCCTAGCCATTGATTTCTCTATAAATACCACTTGTTTGCAAGACTTTATTAATCAGCGTTAGAGAGTTTCCAAGGCAAAATTATACTCATCCTTAGGTGTTATCGTCCAGCTCCCGCTGTGTGAAAAAAATTCTTCAAGTGTTGGTATAGTCCCAAATACCTTAGCCTAAATCCCTTGTAGTATTCCAAAGTTATCCCGACATAATAGCAGGAAATACTACTTTATTCCAATAGTCGCAAAATGAAACCACAGGAAAATCTTCATAGTTGGTTGAAGTGTTAAAGAAGTTGTTTAGAAACTTCTAAGGGTTGCTTAGGCGGGTTGGGCGTAAGGAATTGGAGCTAAGCGTTGCTCAGGATCGACTTATTAATCTTGGATAATTTTGGGCTTATCGAGGTAATGATCTTTGTCCCCCTATTGTAATTGGATATTACATATTGTAGTAGTTTAGAATTGAGTATAAGATATATTGGAAGGATAATTATAAAGAAATGACGTATTTACATTGATTTGTATTCTGATGAACTTGAAGTATTATTGTGGGGCGATGTTGTACACGTCCGGTTAGGCGTGTAACCATGAGTTGTTGGCTTGGTAGCGGGCCTTGATAGAAGAGGAGATTTATGTGGTTACGGGGAGGTCTTTGCGAATTTTAGTAGAAAAGGAATCTTGTACTTAGAATATTCTACGAAGAGATCTAGAAGTTGATAGACGTTTTATGGTCATTATAGGTGGAAGTACTACGAGTAGCGTATTCTACTTGAAGGGTGGAAAAGGCTAGCAAAGTTATAGTACTTGGAGCATTTTGCTAATTGTCGATAATCGTCGCGAGGTATGTGAACCTCTTCCTATCTTTTCTAGCATGATGTTGTGAAATATGTAGTACGGTAGACGTACGTGTGCTAAACGAATTTTGGTTGGTTTAAAACATAAAGTGTTATAATAGCTTTACGGGAAGTTAATTATAACGACTTTATGTAGATAAGAGACTTGACTTATATTTGACTTAATATGATATGTGAAGAACTTGAAATTGTGTTAAAAAGTGGTGAAACCTCATTCGTGAGTAATGACTACTTGGCCTTTAAAAGAATAAAGTTTTACTCGATTTCGGAAATGGGAATAACTATCGAACAAGCCATTGCAGCGTTAATAAAGGAAAATGTAATGACAATTAATTATATTAAAACCAGTAGAAACCACCATCTGCATAGAAGCTAAGATAAGACAAAATTGTATTACATTTCCTAGATCATGACTGCTTTAATAAGAATCATTATAAACAAGTATTGTTTTCTTAAATTCCAAAGTAAGGAACTCGATTTCTAAAAGAAAAAAGACTTGAGGAATTGAAGAGTTTTTGGTTTAAAAGAAAGGCATGGTTTTGTCTTAAATTGGTTTAAAACATAAAGTGTTATAATAGCTTTATGGGAAGTTAGTTATAACGACTTTATGAAAACAAAAGAATGGTTTTATTATTGGATTTAAAATGGTACTTGATTTTGGGAAAAGAGAAGTAATGTCACGACCCGTTAGGGGCAGTGATTTATACAAGGCACCCAAGTAGTCATTCATCAGAGAAAATCAGCGGAATATAAAAACAAGACATGAAACTGTTATAAAATGAGACACAGTTATATGTGAGAAAATGTCGCCTTTCGGCATATATATATAAACATAGTTTTGCAGTTACATCAGCTGTACATGGGACTCAGACCTACAGAAGATAAACAACTATGGCGGGGCGGGGCCGTCATACCTGAATGTACAAAACTATATACAACAACGGGGAGATCGTACCCAAAAGTCGAGCCTCGGAGAAGATGGAGCTCACGACACCAAAGCAAAAGATCCTAAGGATGTGGATCTAGCACTGCTTGCCCTTACTGCGGCATGAGCGGCCCGGAGGAGGTGATTAACGGTACTAAGTATGCAGCTGTAAAGTACTTAAATGAAATCATATCATTTTAAAACCAATTTTACAAACATGTATGCGAAACAACCAATGTAACGCACGTAGTGCCGCATCACAAACAAGAGTAATAGCAGATTAAGCGTATGAGGTCTTTTCTAGGATGCGAATGATCGAAGCAAGGTCAATCGCCCGTAGTATCGTTATGCAAGCCTAATCTGGACTCCGTAGTCGCGCATGGGCTACTCGCGTGGGCGCGTGGGGTATCCCGCATCGGTAGCTGCTCCTCGGCATCGATCTGGACTCGTAGTCCGCATGGCCACGTAGACCGCGTGACCATAAAGGCCGCACACTAACACGGAACTCTCGTAGCTCGCGTAGGTCCCTGGACCCGCGTGAGGTATCCTCGAATCATGGTCCCGGACCGCTGAGTCTACCAGCGTCGGAGGCGACAACCCCGGTATCATGTCAAGAGGTGAGTGATATTATACTAACATAACAGCTTATCGTTAGACAACACAAGCACAACAAGAATACCCTCTTATACAAACGTTACAAGACACTAACACACATAGCATCATATTATGTCTACTTATCAAACCATCTTATTATACTTTTTCAGAAATCAATATAAGTCTTTTACAAACACATAAGTAAACCGTTCCTTTTATCTTTCTTTAGTCATTATACCTAACTTCCCATAAAGCTAGTATAACTCTTAAGCTTATTGTTTTTTTAAAAACAATTATTCTTCTTCTTTCAAGCGATTTATAATTCTTTTAAAAGACTTGAAGATCTTTATTATTAGGGCTTAAGTCAAAGACATTCTGCAGTAAAACTACGTTCGATTAACAGCGTCGTCTATAGTACTATATATATACTTTAAAATATCATGCTCGAAGTATAGGAAGAATCACATACATACCGTGAAATCCACCTTGAGTCGAATATGTCGTGCGCGAGTAGCTATAATAGTCGAGCGATACATCAAAGTCTAGACTACTCTGTAGGACATTCTAAGCAGAGGGTTCTTTATTCTATGAAAAATCGGGCGGCACTACCCTACCGGTAAGCTATCAAGTCTCGTAAATCTGGTCTATGTAAATCTGATTCAATCTTCTTTACACGTTACGAGGTGATTAAGTTCAATTCTCTTACGTATTACCGCTACAAGTGTTTTATACTTGTTTCTATACTTCTACGGTATGTATTTTACAATAGAAGGATAAGATTATTTACCTCGATAAGCCCAATTTTATCGAAGATAAAAGTCGGTCTGGCGAGGTTTAGCTCACAACTTGCACGCTCAGATAGCTCGAGAACCCTTAGAAGTTTCCAGCAACCTACTTAAATACTAAAGGGATTTGGGGCTAGGGTATTTTGGAATAGTGGCTATACTTGGAAGACAACTTTCTACCGGGGAGCTCTCGGCTAAAGCCACTAGGCTAGAGGGGAGAGGGGTGTTTCGGCTAGGCTCACTAGGGGGAGGAGGCTGGGGCGAGAAGCTCATGAGGGGAAGGAGGATTTTTAGACTTGGAGATTTGTGGAGTGGATGAAGAACTCTTCATCAAGAGGGGTATTTATAGGTCAAGCAAGGCTGACGATGGCGAAGATGAAGCCAAGTGCAAGGCAAGTGTAAGGTGGGGATTTGCCCAAGTGCACCTAACCTACTCCACAAAACATTGACCCGTGTTTTAGGCCACAAACAAGCCACAATTTCATGCCCGTCGTCGAGGCCTTAGCCCCCTGCCGTCGATGAGGGTGACAAGTGTCACCTAACGTTGAATTTAAAATGTTTCGTCTCTCGGAAAAATCATAAAATTATAAATGACATAGCGTAATTTACCTACGCGAAGTTTTGTTAAGCGTTCGTCGGAAAACCGTTCGTTTTGTGAGTTGCCCAAAAAGCGTCCTATGCCTAAACTTTAAGGCTAAGCGTTAAATGCACGCCTCGCGTACATACTGCGGAAATGCGGTATAACATTCTCCTCGCCAGAAACATTCGTCCGAATGTTCCTTCCAAGACATCTGACGATAAGGTTCTTATGCTTAAGCGGTTTGCAAATACCACGCATAGCCTGCAATCTGACACTTAAGCAAATATGTTAAAGAAAAATTTACAAGTAGGAAAGTGAGTTACACGGAGGTGTGGGAATAGGTGAGGATATACGCCTCGTACTCCTCGACTTCCGCGTCATCTCCTCCTAAGCTCGTTCGCGCAAGACTTTGTGGAAGCTCGTCCGGTCGCGAGCGCCTAACTGCGATCGACTATCGCTATGGGAATCTCCTCATCGATAACCCTCGATCACTGGACATCGTCGATCGGGTGTACTCTAGATGGATCCCGATACATCTCGCCGGCATAGAAACATGAAACAGGATCATTGCCTCGGTCGGACGGCGAATCCACTCATAGGCAACCGCACTGCCTGCGGACAATCGAAGCGGCCCGATGTACCTCGGGTTGAGTTTCCCTTTCTTCGAATCTCGTCACACCGCCGTGGGTGTGGCTTTGAGAAAACCCAATCACGACCTCGAACTCCGGATCTGCGGCGATGATCTGCATCGACTTATGTCGACTACGAGTTGTGAGCAACGCTCTGGATAAGCCGCTTATCCAGCACTGCTGCACCAAATCTGGTCCCATTGCACCTCGCCCACGTCAAACCGACTATCGGCGATCTACACTTCCTCGTACAAGGCCTCGTAAGGCGCCGTGCGAATCTTTGGGTGGTAGCTATTATTATATACAAACTCAGCTAGAGGCAAATGATCCTCCGGCTACCACGAAGTCAATAACCGGGCTCGCGGCATATCACCGAAGTGCGGATAGTGCGCTCTGCTGTCGATGCGTGCGTGGATGGAATGCGATACTCGAGCTCACTGCGTCCACTAAACCCTACGGAAAGACCTCAGGAAGTTAGCGTAAATGGGCTCCTGCATGCGATATGATCGAAATAGGGACTCCATGCGATCGGCGATCTCGGATGTAAATGCGGCATAATCCTCGGTAGAAAAAGTCGTCTGACGGGAAGAAAGTGGGCTGATTTCGTCGACTGTCGACTATAACCCATATCGAATCATGTCTCCTGCGAGTGCGAGGTAATCACGTGATAAAGTCCATGTTGATCACCTCGCTTCAGTCGGGATCTCGATAAATGCGCAACAAACCACGGGCCTGCGGTGCTCTGCCTTCGCTCGTGACCACGGGCGAGCTACAAACTCTGCAGCGTCCTCTTCAAGCCGTCCGCGATACAGATCTAAGGTCGTAGTACATCTTGGTCGACCCGGATGGATAGAGTAATGCTTGACGTGTGCTTCCCACAGAACATATTGCCGAAGTCACGAAACATCCGGAACACCTGGCACGCCCTCAAACCTTAGCACCCGCGGTGCTACCTCAAAATGACCGCTTTCACGCGAAAAGGCGTATCGCGATGCAGCGTCAAAGCTGGATCCTCAGCTGTTGCCTCTTGCCTCGCCGGCGATGGAAGACTCGGCAACCTCTCGAACTCGGACCCTGCTATCGGAATCAATCAAGCGGACACGAGGCTCGCTAAGCGATGCAAATCGCGAACCGTACCTGCCTCTCCGGCTACACATCGATGGGCTCCCGTCGACCTACGACTAAGGCGTACGCCTGACGTTGGCCTTCCGGGTGAGTACGGGATATCGACATCATAGTCCTTAAGCGGCTCTAACCCCGTCTGCATCCGTAAGTTCGGCTCCTCTGTTGAAGATATCTTGGAGGCTCTTGTGAGTGCGTAAAAATATCCATGAACCCGTACAAATAGTGCCTCGGATCTTGGCGTGAATCGCATTGCCCGACTCGAATCATGGGTGGGGTAGTTCCTCGTGTTTCTTAAGGTGTCGGGATGCGTGCGCTATAACTCTCTACCTTTGCGTCAACACGTCGGCCCGATGCGGCGCGTCCTGATACGCGACATAACCATCTGGACGCCTGGAAGAAGTAGAAGCGAAGCGGTCGTCGATCTCTCGCCGATGGCGGAAACCACGCTCCTGACATCAGTCGGCTGAAACTTATTTGCGCCACGAGTCGACCTAGTCAATGGTGCGAGAAGATAAGCAAACTTCTCTGAACGTAGATAATAACTGTGAGGCCCGAGCTGCGCACCTGCCGGAGTAGTAGGTCTAGGCCAAGTCTGGCTTGCCTCGATCTTGGCGTATCCACTCGAATACCATCGGCCGACAATATGCCCGAAAAGCCATCGAAGCCAACCAAAACTCACGTTTGGAAAACTTGGCGTATAGCTTCTAGTCGGGAGAAGCGTCGGCCTGATCGCCGAAATGCTCGCGTGCTCACTGCTCTGGCGAGAATAAACGAATATCATCGATGAACACTATCACAAGCGTGTCCAAAAATGGTTTGAACACTCGGTTAATCAAATCCATGAATACCGCGGGGCGTTGGTCGACCAAAGACATGACCACGAACTCGTAATGCGTCTGGTCGGAATGCGATCTGGGGACATCGCCTCTCGACTACTTTTTGATGATAGCCGATCGCGGATCAATCTTGGAAAACATCTACGCACCACTGGTGATCGAACAAATCATCAATCACAGGAAGGGTATCTGTTCTTAATGGTCACCTTGTTGGTGCACAGTAATCAACACGCGTCGCGGCGTCGTCTTTCTTCTTGCGAACAATCGGCGCTCCCGGGAAGAAACACTAGGTGCGATGAAGCCGCTTCTCGGCAAATCTCTCGGTAGTTCTTGACTCTCTCGACTTCGGCGGGTGCCGTTACGTATGGCGGAATGGAAATAGGCAGTGTCGGCAACTGTCGATACAAAACTGCATCTCGCCTGCGGAGGATACGGGAAGGTCGTGCGGAAAGCGTGCGGGAACTCTCGACTCTGGGCCCGGTGAAAATCGGCATTGCGGCCTCGGTATCAAACACGAGCGAGATGGTAGATGTACCCGCCTGCACCATCTTCTGGCCTGGTATGAAATAAACCTACCACCGGCGTCTGATGTTCCTCCCGCTCAGCAATGGCTCGCCGAGGAAGCTGAACCGTACCACTCTCTCCTGCGGTCTACATTGGCGTAGCAGAAGCTAGCCAATCGTACCAATGATCACGTCGAAATCGGTCATATCGACTCTGTCAAGTCGGCTGAGTGCGGCGTTGTATATAGTCCTTTGGACAAGCCTATATACCGCCGAGCTACCAGAATCACCCCGGCGTAGCTACCTCGAAAGGGTCTATGGACCACGGGCTCTATCCACTATCCTACTAGCGATAAGGGAGATATATGGGGCCAGTAGAACCGGATCTATCAAGGCATCTGCATCAAATCCGAGCGATAAGGTACTGTGGCGACATCGGTGAGGCCTCACGATCTGCCGGTGGACAAGGCATAAATGCGGTTACGAGGACCGCTAGAAGCTGGACCAGCGCCACGACCTGCGCGACTGCTGGCCCTTGAGTACCTTGCCCTCCAGGGCGAGTAACTGTAGGAGATGAAGAAGCCCGGCGAAAGAACTGTGGTGACCCTACCCTGCTGTTGCGCCTTGGTCGGACGGTCCCTCGCAAAGTGACCTGCTAGCCACAAGCGTAACAAGCTCGAAAGCGGTACCACACTTCAGTAATGGGATCTACGCATCAGCCATGCGAGAGGTGGTCGTCGGTCGCGCTCTGCTACGGGCGTCGAAGTCACGGGGCCTGTCTGTCCTCGAAGGCGGTGCGGGAGTGCTCAAATTTGGTTGTGGTGCAAATCTAGGCTAACTGCTTGGCCGTCCACCAGGAAACTACCAAAAGACCACGGCGACGGCGCCTGCTGCTTTGTCATCGACGTCGGCCTCTACGCTCGCCGCGTCCAAGTGCATGATCCTGCGTGCGGGTAATGTCCATGCGGTGAAAAACACGCCTGAACTTCGGCCATATGTCGTCTAGCGGTGGCGTGGCGGTGCACCACATCCTCATATCTGCTACCAATCTTTGGGACATATCGAGCCAGATCGAACTTCGGCGTTGTACTCACTGGCGTGCGCCTCTGCGTCTCGGCCAGCGAAATATGTCGGCCGTGCCTGTAAATGCGTGGAGGCGAAGTGAGTGAGGAAAGCCTCAGAGAACTCGTCCCAGTAGGCTGGGGGCGTGCTCTCCAGGATAACTCCGCGAATCAAACCAATCATGCGGTATCCGCGACGATCGAACCGAAGGTCACGGACTCGGTCTCTGAAGCCTTGATCACCGCGTGATCCTCTGTGGCGGCGGATGAACTCCTGCGGATCATCCTCGAGCCTCGACGTAGAACTCTGGCGGGCTGACTTCGAAATCGTAGCCTCGGACTATACGCCTCGGGTGAACCACGGGTACTATTGAAATGGGCTGGGCTAGCTGCATCCGGCCTATCCTGCGTATGCAGCCACGATCACGGCGATGGCGGGCCATCTCCTTGTAACCCGTCTAAATGCTCCGGTGAGATGGAGAGTGCAGTGCGTGGTCTCATCGGCCGCTGCTGACCACTAAACCTCACCGGGGTCGGTGGCGTCGTGGAACTCGTAGTCTCGGGTATAGGCGGGCTGTGCCTCGTGACTCTAGGTGTCCCACTAGCGGCTCCGCCATTTGCCTTGCCATACGGGCACAGGTTGCCTGCGTGGGCATAAGCATTCTGAAAGGAACACGTTAGAGGTCGACTTATAACACGGCTCAAGGCGCGATCTCGAGTGAGAAAAATGGAAACCAATCCTAAATATCCTATAGCCTCACGATTATTGGTGTGGTGCGCCTGTGATAATCGCGACTTTCTTGAATGCGATGCGTAGACACTTTTCGAGGATTAAGCGCTCACGATACCACTTTTGTCACGACCCATTACGGGTCCGTGGTAGTGCTACCGGGCGCAGTAGTCATTCATCAGAGAAAATCAGCGGAATATAAAAACAAGACATGAAACAGTTATAAAATGAGACACAGTTATATGTGAGAAAATGTTGCCTTTCGGCATATATATATAAACATAGTTTTGCAGTTACATCCCAACTGTACAACAGGACTACAGACCTCTAAGAAGATAAACAACTATGGCGGGATGGGGCCGCCATACCTGAATGTACAAAACTATATACAACAACGGAGATCATACCCAAAGTCGAGCCTCAGGAGAAGATGGAGCTCACGACGCAAAGCAAAAGATCCTAAGGATGTGGATCTAGCACCTTTGCCCTTACTGCGGCATGAGCGGCCGGAAGAGAGTCGATTACAACGGTACTAAGTATGTGGCGAAAAGTACTTAAATGAAATCATATCATTTTAAAACCAATTTTACAAATATGCACGAAACAACTTGATATGTAACCGTAGTGCGCATCCTGAACAAGAGTAATAACGAGGTAAGCGTAGGTCTTTTCTAGGATGTAAATGATCGAAGCAAGGCCAATCGCCCATAGTATCATTATGCAAGCCTAATCACGGACTCCGTAGTCCGCGTAGGCGCTCGCGTGAGCGCGTGGGGTATCCCAGCGTCGAGGGTAGCTGCTCGCCGGCGTAAGTCTGGACTCGTAATCCGCGTGGCCACATGGGCCGCATGACCATAAAGGCCGCACACTAACACGGAACTCTGCGTAGCTCCGCATAGGTCCCTGGACCCGCGTGGTATCCTCGAATCATGGTCCCGAA
Organism: Przewalskia tangutica; assembly: GCA_029844215.1. NCBI lineage: Eukaryota > Viridiplantae > Streptophyta > Magnoliopsida > Solanales > Solanaceae > Przewalskia > Przewalskia tangutica. The sequence continues at coordinate 2,829 of JAQGDG010000567.1, read as the reverse complement.
CCGCTGAGTCTACCCGCGTCGGGCGGCAATGTCACGACGTTCGGGGGCGTGGTAGTGCCTGGAGCACCAGTAGTCGTACATCGAGAACAATCGGCGGAATATAAAACAAGACATGCGACATGATATAACTAGAACATTTTATCTGAAGAAAAAGGTTGCCTTTGGCGTATATCGTAAACCAAGTTTTGCGATTACATCCCAGTATCTGACATGACTACAGAACCTTCAGGAAAATAACAACTATGGCGGGACGAGGCCGCCATACCTGGCTGTACAAACTATCTCTGAGGAGATCATACCCAAAGTAGAGCCTCAGGAGAGAGTGGAGCTCGGCGCCAGCGTAGAGATCTAAGGATGTGGATACAGTACTGCTTCCTCTAGAACTGCTTGGCGTGAGCGGCCACAAGGAGTCGATTACAACCAAGTATGTGAAACTATAAAGTACTTTAAATGAAATCAAAGTATTCAAAACCTTTTCACAAATACATTCGATTCAATTGCACATAGTGCGCATCCGCAGCAATAACTTGATAATAGGAAAAGCGCCTTGAGTCTAGTCTGGCGCGAATGATCAACAAGGCGGCGCCCATAGTATCATTCTGCGGTGCCTAGTCACGGACTTCCGTAGTCCGCATAAGTCACCGCCGAACCAGCGTGAGGTATTCCCCCGCCGAAGTAGCCCCAGCCGGTACCTCACGGACTTAGCGGTCGCGTAGCCTCAAAGACGCGTAGTCAGTGGACGCATAGGGCATCCCGCGTCGGGCTAAGCACCGGAATGATCAATCTGGAGCATACGCGGCTCCGCATAGTCTCGTAGACCCGCGTAGGCGTATAGACGCATCAAGGGTGACCGCCATTATACTAAGTCGAGGGTAGGTGATACAATAACTTGATCAGCGGACTTCAGGTTAGCAGCGTAAGCCTGGCAGAATGACCAGCTTTCCGCGACATTACAAGACAATTAACACATGCGGTATCATAGTATGTCTACCTATCAACCAATCTTACTACATAGAAATCAATACAGAGGCTTTTATAAACAAACAAATGCATGATTCCTTTTATCATTCTTAAGTTGTTATACATACTCCACATAAATCTAGTATAACTCTTAAGCTTTTGTTTTAAAACCAAATATTACTCTTCTGTTAAAAATGATTCATTATTCCTTTGACATACTTCAAGGTTCTTATTATTGGGCTTAAGTCAAAAGACATTGCAGATCATCATATATGCGTCTGGTACTATATATATACTAACATATCATGCTCGAGGGTATAGGAAGAATCACATACCTTCCGTGAAATCCACCTTGCGAGTCGGGTATGTCGTGTGAAGAATCGGCTATAATAGTCACGAGACAACTATCAAAGTCTGCCTAATGCGTAGGTCATTCTAAGCAGGGTCCTCAAATTCTACGGAAAGTGGGCGTATGACCCTACAGGTGAGCTATATAAGTCTCTTTGTAACTTGATCTATGTAATCTGCAGTTAGTATATTCTTCTTTTATACCGCTTCTAAGGTGTTACAGTTCAATTCTATTCTTAACAAACGCCACAGTATTTATACTTATTTCAATACTTCTACGGTATGCATTCTTTAATTACAAAAGAGGTTAGGATTATTTACCTCGATAAGCGATAATATCAGTAAAAATCGATCTGGCGAGGTTTAGCTCTAATCCAAAGCTCGAGTGCTCGAGAATCCTTAGAAGTTTCTCATGACCTACTAAGTACTAAGGGATTTGGGCTAGGTTAAATTGGGCATTATAACAATACTAGAAGGCAGCTTTTCTGCAAGGGGAGGGGGTAGGTTTCGGCTAGGCTAGGGGTGGGGTAGCCTCGGCAGAAGCTTCTCGAGGGAGGGTGTGTTTGGGTGAAACAACAGAGGGAGAGGGAGGATTTGAGACTTAGATAGATTGCTCAATTTAGGATGAAATAACTCTTCAACAAGGGAGAATTTATAGGTCGAGACATGGCCAACCAGTAGCGAAGATTATGCCAAGTGCAAGGCAAGTGTAGGGTGAGGATTTAGGCAAGTGTCCTTGGCCAGCTTGCACCTGAAAATATCTATCAACTTTATGACAAGGCTTGGCATTCAATGCCTAATGCGTGACAAGTCCACCAATGAGAGGGTGGAAAGTGTCGCCCTCTCGTTGGTCAAAGTGTTCGTCTCTCGGAAAAATCCGCAAAAATAAGAAATGACATGGCGAATTTATCCTATGAAAGGCGTAGAAGCGTTTACGTCGGAAAACTATCGTTTTGTGAGTTGTGCCCGATAATTTTAGTCGAAGCCTAACTTTCAAGGCTAACCTTTTATGCGTATTCCCTTACGTCACATACTACGAAATCACGGTATAACATTCTCCCTCCTTAGAAACGTTCGTCGAATGTTCCTTCCAAAACAGGATAGCGAAAAGGTTCTTTACATGCTTTAAGCGATTAAGAAATGCCCGCGGCCACAAAACAACATTTAGGCAAAGCGATACGCGAGAAATTTATAAGTAGGAAAGTGAGGTTACAGGAGGTGTGGGAATAGGTGAAGGTGCCTCGCCTATATAAGTATCCTCCTACTGCTTCCCGCGTCATCTCGCTCCTGGCTCGTTCGCCGCACGGGACTTTGGCGGAAGGCGCGTCCTATGCCGTCATGGGCGCTTCTAACTGACAGTATTCGAGTATCGCATTTATGGGAACCTCGCATCACGATAACCGCCGGTCTGGACATAAATCAATCGGATGTACCTGGTGGATCCCCGATACATTTCCTCGGCATAGAAAGCGTGAAACAGGATGCGCAGCGCCTCCCGGTCCGGACGGCGAGATCGACTCA